>CAJDSM010021424.1:17426-27595 GCA_903981925.1 Ostrea lurida
TAAAGGTTTTATATTGTTTTAAAAAACATATGGATCAATGATGCTATCACTTTTAAGACTCCAAAAATTTTTAAACAAAGTGTTGGAACAGGAAGTTGACATTGCGAATTGTCTGAATTCGGAAAGCGCGGTTATTGGGACCTCCCTAGATGAAATTCATACACCAAATATTCATCATTTTGGCTGTGTATAATAGAAGTTTTCAGAGAAAAGTGCGATCGAAAATATTTCTTTTCGGTACCGAAGACGGACGGAAAGAGGTAAAACTAGTTATAGACCCCCCCCTCCTTCGGAGCGGGGGTTTATAATAGAAAAGAAGAGGAGGTGATGTGAATAGGAAAGGAACTCGTAAGATTGTAGAACTGGTTATCTGATTTCTTTTATATATATAGAGACACTAGCTCATTTATGGCGTAAAAAATCACCATAATGACAATTTCCAGTAGGCTCTGTCTCAAATTTTGATTTTGCATCTGTTGAATGTATGAACTTTGCGAAAATTACAAACTTCTTCTATAAAGTGTAAAATCACAGTTTTAAATTGCAAAATATTGTAACTTTTTGACGGCTCTTCATAACAAAAAAATATATACAAAAAATCTAACAAATAAAAACAAAAACATCTGAGCGCTCTTCGATGCTTTACACCACTGCACACAGACGGAATACATTACAGCCATATCAGATGTATTAAGTTCAGATACACAGTTATAATAAATTACGCACGAACACCTTCAATGAGAGAAAAAGAGTCTATCTACTCTCGTAGTGAACGAGATGCACTCTACATATGTTGACATGGTAATTTTACGAGTTATGAGTTCATTATGAACCCGTTTGATAAACAAAGAGACACGAAGCCAATTCGCAAAGTTAACTGCACGCAGCGCTAATACAGTTAGATTGCTATTTTTATCTTGAAAAAATCAACATGCTTTAAAGCAAAGGTTATTCGTAGCTCATAGAGACATGTATAAATGAATGCTATTCGCCTTGGAAATGATTTATGATTTATAATTGTTTAATTATAAGAGGGCAGAGATATAACCCCCCCCCCCCCTCTTGAGAAAAGGGAGAGTGGACTACTTTAAGTGATGTATTACTGTAAAGTTTCTTGAACAAGTATGTACCATTAATAATTCTAAATCGAAGTGCGCTGTAAAGTGGTCCGGAGTCAAGCTTGAAGAAATTTTACAAATTCCCGAATGAATCTTTCCCAGCGCAATTGAGAGCTAAATTTGACTGTATTGGAATTGTTGTTTCAAAATGTGTCGGAATCGATATTATTGTCATCATTTTGTCGATCTCGTATTTTAAATAGCACTTGATGACGATAAAAATTGAGCCATTGAAGCACGAAGGCATTTAACGTCGCTTTTCACTACCCTTCGTGTTTTTCAAAAATAAAATCTAAAAAATATCGCAACTACTGGTTTATTACTTCATTTATTTATAAAGTCTCTTGCGATTATTTTTTAATTTGTATTTTTGAAAACACCAGAGGGTATGAGAAAAGCTACGCTTTAAGACCTGGAGTCTTCAGTGTAAGTCTTTAAGTGAATGGCATAAGAAAAAAACCCCCCCCCCAACAAAATAGAATCTGGTGAATGAGTAACACTTTACACGTGCACAACTGCTACTTTTTGGGAGTCGCAAAAGAACTGGTGAAACCAGTTCGCTTTAAACGCAGGGGGAGTCGATAATCTCCCCTTGGAATTCGACGTGTAAATAGGTTACATTTTTTTCTTGCATTTCTAACCAATTACTTTTCACAAGAATATATTGCACGGAACAATGAGATAACCAAGTACATCTACATCAGAGTCGCCTGGAATTAACCTTGTCTGTTCACACCTTTCTACACATCAAATTTTTGTTGTGCCGATGACAAAAACATTGCTTTATAGGACAACTTAGACTACGCAAAAACCGTGAGTAATAGCTAATATAATTAGAAATTATACTGCACGTACCAAATCGTATATGCAATCCAGATGCGCAGATGTCTCGACCAATATATGTATCTCTCTGTCATGAATGAGCCAAACCGGAACCTAATGTTGGACAATCCGAAACCAGAAAGTAAATACTTTATTAAACATGATCAGTCTTAGTGCCAAAAATGGCAAAAAACTTCGAAGGATCAGAGCTATGCCTGAGGGAGATAATCCTAATTTTGATATGAATTTCTAATTTTACACTGCAAATATAAATACATAATGCCGTATTTCAAGCTAGTATCATAGTACATGCAACTGGGCTGTAGAGAACCTCAGGGGACTAACAGTCACCAGCGAGGCCCTCGACCCAGGGTCATAATATAAATAATATACGGTACCATTTATATGCACCAGTATGCGCATTTCGACAAATTATGTCTCTTCACGTGATGCTCAAACCGAATGTTGGAAATCCGAAAACATGAAAGTAACTTTATAAAAGTGAGTCAATCGTAAGTGCCAAAAGAATTGGGGCCAAAAACTTCGGCCCGAAGTGATCAGAGCTAAGTGGCCCGAGGGAGTTCACGTTTTGCTGCGTAATGAGTCTATAAAGCAATGTTTTTGTCATCGGCACAACAAAAATATTGTGTAGAAAGGTGTGACCAGACAAGGTTAATCCAGGCGACCTGCTGATGTAGATGTACCTTGGTTATCTATTGTTCCGTGCGATATATCTTTTGTAAAAGTAATGGTTAGAAATGCAAGAAAAAATGTAACCTATTTTACAGTCGAATTCCAAGGGGAGATTATCGACTCCCCCTGGCGTTTAAAGCGACTGTTCCCCAGTTCTTTTTAGCGACTCCCCTAAAGTAGCAGTTGTGCACGGTGTAAAGGGTTACCCATTCACCAGATCTAGTTTGTTGGGGGGGGGGTTATTTTTTCTTATGCAGTTCACTTAAACTTACACGAAGCATGCAGAAGCTTAAAGCGTCGCTTTTCATACCTTCGTGTTTCAAAAATAAAAATCTAAAAATATCGCAAAGACTTAAAATTAAATTGAAAGTAATAAACATGTCTTGCGATATTCTTTAGATTTTATTTTTGAAAAACTGAGGGTATGAAAAGCGACGCTTTCAAGCCTGCGTGCTTCAATGGCTCATTTTCATATTTCCTCACAAGTGCTATTTAAAATACGGATCGACAAAATGATGACAAAATATCGATCCGACAGTTGAAAACAATTCCAATACATCAATTTAGCTCTCCATTGCGCTGGGAAGATCATTCGGAATTTAAAAGTTTCTTCAAGCTGACTCGGACACTTTACAGCACTCGATTTAGAATTATAATGGACATATTGTGTAGAAACTTTTACAGAATATCACTTAAAGTGTCCACTCTCCCTTTTCAAGAGGGGGGGGGGGGTTAATCTCTGCCTCTTATAATTTTAAACAATTATAAATCATTATTCCAGCGAAAACATTTCCATGTCAGACTAAACAATACCTTTCTTAAAACATGTGATTTTTTCAGATAAAAATAGCACTTACTTATTAGCCCTGCGTTCGTGTCTCTTTGTTTATCAAACGGTCATAATGATCAATACGTAAATTACATTTCACATATGAGATGCATCTCGTTCTACTAGAGAGTAGATAACCTCTTTTCTCTCATAATTTGTCAAAATTCTGGGTATATCCTTTGAATACATCGACATGCTGAATATTTACCGTCTGTGTGCATGCGTGTAAAGATCGAAAGGCGCTCAATGTTTTTTTTTTTTTTGTTTTGTTTTTTTTTTGGTTGATATGAGCCGTCAAAAAGTACAAATTTTTGCATTTAAACGTGAATTTTCAACTTTATAAATGTGTAATTTTCGCAAAGTTCATACATTCAACAATGCAACAAAAATTGAGAAAGCTCTGGGAAAATTGTCATTATGTGATTTTTTACGCAAAATGAGCTGTAGTGTCTCTATAAATATATAAAAGAATCAGAAACCAGTTCTTACAACTTACGAGTTCCTTTCCTATTCATACTCCCTTCTTTTTATTATACCCCCGCTCCGAAGGAGGGGGGGGGGTTATACTGTTTTACCTCTTTCCGTCCGTCCGTCCGAAACAAATATTTTCGTCGCACTTTTCTCTGAAACTGTATATCACAGCCAATTGATATTTGGTGTATGATTTCATCTAGTGGTCCCATACCGCGCTCACCGAATTCAGACCAATCGCCTGCCAATTTTCTGTTAAACGATTTAATTAAAATTTTAGAGTCTTAATGTGAAATAAATATTTTTTGTTGCACTTTTCTCTGAAACTGCAAATCACAGCCAATTGATATTTAGTGTATGACTTCATCTAGGGGTCCCATACCGCGCTTACCGAATTCAGACCTTTCAATCTTCAATCTTCAACTTCCTGTTAACCGACTTCATCGAATAATTCCCATTGCCGAATTTCAAAATTATTTTATTCACATTGTTCTCTTAACGTGTATCACAGCCACTTGAGATTTGTATATATTCATTTATGCGTGGAGTCCCATACTGCACTTACTAAATTCAGACCTTTCGCATGTATCAACCTTAGCAAACGATGAACAAATTCTCTAGGTAGCAGCTATATTTACATGTACCTTAGAGCGGGGGTATCCTCAGTGAGCAGTAGCTCACAGATTCCTTGTCAGATCGGAGTGACAAAACTGTTTATTTTGGTTAAAAATGAATATAGGTGGATGCGAGTTGTGTTATCCCTTTGTTGCAGAATGAAGTTTACGTTCATGAATATCTTCTTTGGGGAATAACAAGTCCAAGTTCATTTATCCTCCAGAAACCATTAACACCACCCCGAACGCGCTCGAGGTGAGCATAATTGTCTTAATTAGTTGTATAAATGAACTTCAAAGTACCAATGAGCAGAAATTCTAAGCCTATACTTATAACTATTCGATGATCATTAGGAGAAAAACTCTTTAGGACCTTTTTGATACAAATATTCCAGGCGTCACAAGTTGAAAACTTCAGTACCCAAAAAGCTGAGGAGGAGTGTTTGAGAAAACGGAGCACTCTTGCAGGCCACGTTTTAACAGCGAGGTGCTTAGTGTTGACTCCCTCGGGAATATAGGAAACATTTTTACAGAAGTATAATAAATTGTTTTGAACTAACGCGTCTAGATATATAAACAAAATCTTAAGTTTACTCCACTTGTTTGTCTTTTTACGCTTCAAATCCGCCACATCATGTGGCGCATGTCCGCCACCCCTTATGTGCCGTTCTACCCGGTGATTAACAACACATGATGCATGAGGGCAACAAATACCACAGACCCAGAAACATACACACATTTATGGTCAGAAATATACGTTCAGAGTTTGAAAATAAGAGAGAGAGAGAAAAAGAGAGAAAAAACCCATAAAAATCGTGAATAACAGCTTATAATAAACAGACAATAATCTGGTTTTCAAAGGAGATCCAAAAATTAAATTCAAGTACACTTGGTTTTAGAAAATAGCATTTGTTAACATGCTTAGTTATTTTGAATACAGGTAGTACTACAATGAACTTCTCCTGCCATATTGCCCGTGCTACAATGTGTACAAGTAAATAATGTTTCATACAATGATATGCCGGCCCATCTCTCCAGGAGGCTTGACTGGTAGACGGCGATTCAAATTACGGGATTTTACAAGTATTTTCCTGAGTAAAGTGAAAAAGAATAAGCTTTTGTAATTTTCACATTCAAAGTTCGACTTTAAAAACCTTATGCAAAACATCTATAAATAAAGGATCGATTTTAGCATAAATTGGATCTATGATCTTTGTTTAAAAGTATCTTTTTATCGTGATTATACAGTCGCTATAAAAACTTTTCATTCCAATAGTCTTTGTTTAAAAAAAAGCCACAGCAATAAATATTTTTTTGAATTTGCGATTATATGTACAAACTCATCATTTCCGATATTGGACACTCCACGTCTACAGTCAAAACTTCTAAGCACACAGCGACCTATGGGTTCACCTCATTTTCGTTACTAAATATTTCCTCGGCTAGTAAGTAATTAATTATTAATAACATCAATATGATGTCGATCTCTTAAACACCATGACCGATAAATGAAAGAGCCCCGTTTCACCATGTACCATAAAAATAGGGGTACTACTTTTCATAGTCCGTTTGTGAAATTCTGAATAAATACCTTAATTTAATATCAAGGTTTTCAAAACCACGTATTTCGCAAACCATAGATCAAAACACAAAGCAAAATTATTTTGACACGCTAACCGGTGTCAGTACCTCGATCGTCCGTGTTTAATGTAGTATGAAAATGTAGACGACTGACACTTAAAGAGCAAAAACCCTGGTATATGTGTACCCAGGTGTAAAACAAATTTTCTCTTCTTCTCAATATAACGATTTCGCAGCTGTCTTATAGTCTGCCTCATACACTTATTACAAACTTTTAAAAAATATGAAAACAAAAATGAAATTTATGTTTTCATAAGTAAAATGAATACGATCTAAAACTTAGTGTCATTTATCCCTACGATTTCTCAATTAAATGAGAGTTGGCAGAACATCTCAGAAATCTTATATGAAAATGTTATAATTATGTTTGTATATAAAGAAAAACCATATATATATATTTGTATGCTGTATATGCAATATGAAAATTATATATAAATGCTTATTTGTGCATAGATTAAAAATAAAAAATATAAAATACAAATAAAAAAAAATTATCAATTAAATGAAAGACTGTGACAATGGGGAGGGGGGGGGATCGATAAATAGAAAATCAAAAATAGGGCAAACATGGGGTCTTGGACACATCAGAGGTGGGATTAGGTGCCTAGGAAGAGTAAGCATCCCCTGTTCATCGGTTACTCCCGTCGTGAGTCCTATACAATGATCCGACCTGGATCTTACGTTGAAACTTGTATTCTACTCTCAGTTTGAATGCCCAAAAGAAAAGAAAACTCAAAATTTAGATTTTATCGAGAAATCCTAGCTGCGTACAGGAGTCAATACGCCCGAGGGGAAATTTAATCTATACGCCCGAGGGGGAAATGAAGCATCGCCCGAGGGAGAAATGAAGCATCGCCCGAGGAGTTCTGTATTGATTTTATGCAAATTTTATGCAATAACAAATGATAGTGTAAAATTCTTTATTGTTACTGCCATTACAATGACAACCCCTCCTACATTAATTGTTATTTCCCCAGCTCATTGCATGTATAATTTCCCAGCTCATTGTGTAATTCCCCAGCGCATTGTGAAATTTCCCAGCCTATTGTGAAAATTTCCCAGCCCATTGTGAAATGACCTTTCGCATGTATAAACCTAGCAACACGAATGAACAAATTCTCTAGGTTAGCAGCTAATATTTCATGTAGCTTAGAGCGGGGTATTCCTCAGTGAGCAGTACTCACAGATTCCTTGTTCCAGATCGGAGTGACAAAACTGTTTATTATTGGTTTAAAAATGAATATAGGGTGGATGCGAGTTGTCGTATCCCTTATGTTGCAAGAATGAGTTTACGTTCAATTGAATACTTTTTGGGGAATATAACAAGTCCAGAGTTCATTTATCCTCCAGAAACCATAACACCACCGAACGCGCATCGAGGTGAGCATAATTGTCTTAATTAGTTGTATAAATGAACTTCAAATACCAATGAGCCAGAATTTAATGCCTATACTTCATAACTATTCGATGATATTAGGAGAAAAACCTCTACGGCCCATTTTTGATACAAAAATTCGCCAGGCGTCAACAAGTTTGAAAACTTCAGTACCCGAAAAAGTGAGGAGGAGTGTTTGAGAAAACGGAGCACTCTTGCAGGCCAGCGTTTTAACAGCGAGGGCTGCTTAGTGTTGATCCCTTCCGCGCATATAGGGAAACATTTTTAACAGAAGTATAATAAATTGTTTTGACACTAACGCGTCTAGATATATAACAAAATCTTAAGTTTAATCCACTTGTGTGTCTTTTTACGCTTCAAATCGCCAACATCATGGCGCAATGTCCGCCACCCTTTATGTTCTGCCGTTCTACCCGTGAATTAACAACACATGATTGCATGGGGCAACAAATACCACAGACCAGAAACATACACACATTTATGGTCAGAAATATACGTTCAGTTTGAAAATAAGAGAGAGAGAGAAAAAGAGAGAAAAAAAACCCATAAAAAATCTGAATAACAGCTTTAAATAAACAGATCAAAATCTGGTTTTTCAAAGAGATCCAAAAATTAATCAAGTACACTTGGTTTTAGAAATTAGCATTTCTCTACATGCTTGTTATTTGAATACAGTAGTTATACAATGAACTTCTTCTTGCATATTGCCCGTTGCTACAATGTTTGTACAAGAAATAATGTTTCATACAATGATATGCCGGCCCATCTCTCAGGAGGCTTTGACTGGTAGACGGCGATTTCAAATTACGGGATTTACAAAGTATTTTCCTGAGTAAAGTGAAAAAAGAAATAAGCTTTTGTAATTTTTCACAATTCAAAGTTCGAGCTTTAAAAACCTTATGCAAAACATCTATAAAATAATGGATCGATATTAAGCATAATTGTATCTCATGATCTTTGTTTAAAGTATCTTTTTTCGCTGATTAACAGTCGCTATAAAAACCTTTCATTCCAATAGTCTTTGTTTTTAAAAAAAAGCCACAGCAATAAATATTTTTTTGAATTGCGACTTATAGTACCAAACTCATCATTTTCGATATCTGGACACTCCACGTCTACAGTCAAAATCTTTAAGCACCACAGGCGAACCTCTGGGTTCACCTCATTTTCGGTTATAAATATTTCCTCGGCTAGTAAGTAATTAATTATTAATAACATCAATATTGACTGTCGTCATCTAAAACACCATGACCGGATAAATGAAAGAGCCGTTCACCATGTACCATAAAATAGGGGTACTACTTTTCAATAGTCCGTTTGTGAAATCTGAATAAATACCTTTAATTTAATATCAAGTTTTCAAATCCCCCCCCCACGTTATTTCGCACATCCATAGATCAAAAACACCAAAGCAAAATTATTTTTGACACCGCTACCGGTGTCAGTTAACCCTGATCGTCCGTGTTTAATGTAGTATGAAAAATTGTCAGCACGACCTGACACTTAACAGAGCCAAAACCCTGGGTTTTTTATTAAAATTAAGTGTTAACCAGTGCTATAAAACAATTTTCTCTTCTTTTCAATATAACGATTTTCGCAGCTGTCTTATTAGTCTGCCTCATACACTTTACAAACTTTTAAAAAATATGAAAACAAAAATGAAATTTATGTTTCATAAGTAAAATGAATACGATCTAACAACTTAGTGTCATTGTATCCCCTACGAATTTCAATTAATGAGAGGTTGGACAAACATCTCTAGAAATCCTTATATGAAAATGTTATACATTATGTTTATGTATAATAAAGAAAAACCATCTATTATATATACTTTCGTAACAAGCTTGTATATGCCAATATGAAAATTAATATATAAAGCTCTGTTTGGTGCATAGATAAAATAAAAATATAAATAAAACAATAAAAACAATTACATCAATTTAAATGAAAAGACTGTGACAATGGGGAGGCGGGGGGGACGATAAATAAAAATCAAAAATAGGGCAAACATGGGGTTTGGACACACATCAGAGGGTGTGGATATTAGTGCCTAGTAAGAGTAAGCATCCCCGTTCATCGGTTACTCCCGTCGTGAGTCCTATACAATGATCCGACCTGGATCTTACGTTGAAACTTGTATTCTACTCTCAGTTTGAATGCCCAAAAGAAAAGAAAACTCAAAATTTAGATTTTATCGAGAAATCCTAGCTGCGTAAAGGAGTCAATACGCCCGAGGGGAAATTTAATCTATACGCCCGAGGGGGAAATGAAGCATCGCCCGAGGGGGAAATGAAGCATCGCCCGAGGGAGAAATGAAGCATCGCCCGAGGAGTTCTGTATTGATTTTATGCAAATTTTATGCAATAACAAATGATAGTGTAAAATTCTTTATTGTTACTGCCATTACAATGAACAACCCCTCCTACATTAATTGTTATTCTCCCAGCTCATTGCATGTATAATTTCCCAGCTCATTGTGTAATTCCCCAGCGCATTGTGAAATTTCCCAGCCTATTGTGAAATTCCCAGCCTATTGTGAAATTTCCCAGCCCATTGTGAAATTTCCCAGCTTATTGTGAAAATTT
>CAJDSM010021424.1:33000-44774 GCA_903981925.1 Ostrea lurida
AATACTTTTTAAAAAATATCTTTATTTTTGCGGATCCTGAGTATTTATAGTAGATATTGCAGTTGGGTAAAGTTTATAATAAGTTTTGAGGAATTCACAGACGACATCTGCCCCCCCCCCCCCCCCCCCACACACACACACACACACAAGACACACGCGCGTATTTGTATCCATTCTGATTAGTTATTTAGCTTTCAAAATGCTTAATTACGCATTATTAATTCCTAACTTCAGATTTTGAGAAGTCCTTGCTAATCCCATAACCCCTCTAGTATATCTGAAATTTGCCTGAGCGACGAGACGCACATTTTAGATTCTGCCTATTACGCTCTATTTGATGTATTTATTTTTTTGGTAATAATCTCCTCTCTCTCTCTCTCTCCTCTCCTCTCTCTCTCTCTCTCTCTCTCTCTCTCCTCTCTCTCTCTCTCTCTCTCTCTCAGTTCTTTCTATCAAGCATTCAAACTATCGACCTTTGAACGAGATCCCTATGCAATATCGGATTGTCACGACATTTGATAGGGATGGCTGTGTTAGCCGTACATGTACCCCTTTTCCCTCATTATCGGCCGCAGCAGGAGCGGCCGATCTATTTGTGATTATGTTCCAAAAATGCGCATGGTGAATTAAAGGGGGAAGTGTTTAGTGTTTCAAGAAATTCAATTTATCAATAGTATTAGTAAAAGTTCTGAATAAAGAGTTTCAGAATATATATGAATTAAAATATGAATAACTGGTATCAATGCGGTTCATTATTATTCATTATTCAACGAATATTTTTAATTCACAACTTTAAACGAAGTTTTTACAACGAGTACTCCCCCAATTGGCAGTGTGTAAAATATAGAAGCAATTCATTTTGGGGCTTCTAGATATTAATTCTATAAATGGATAAATAATAACAAGTTTATTTTGGTTGAAACATGCAGCGACTTTCAAATATTTTTAAATTTTGTATATTTTGATTGCTGCTTTGCGAAATCTGCAAGCCAAATTCATCCAGTCCAACAAATGACATCGCCATCATCATGTGACACAGATCCGGGGTATTCCTTTCAACAAGTCTGCAATTTTTTTTTTTTACATTCAAAATCAAATTATTGTATATTTGCTCCATTTGTCTATCTTCATGCTGATGCGTTTACATTTTAGAAATCAATTCTCAACTGCAATCTAGCTGCCTAATTATAAATGGCCGGAGTTTAAGGCACATGACAAAATATACTGAGGGGACAAGAGTATATGTTGGTCGTTTCTGTATGTTTCTTTGGAAATAGAATCTATTTAAAAATTTAATATTAGCGGCCGATTTTGATGCTATGCATCAAAATAATCTTGTTTCTCTTGTTGCTTTGCAATTTTTTTTAATGAAAGTTTGTGTCCCCCCTCCCCCAATTTGTTTTAGCCCACTGTCATGATATAGCTTCTTTGCGGATCCTGCGAGTGAGTGGGTATTTCGGACAGATTACAATGATGAATCCAGACAGCTGCCCCCCCCCCCCCCCCCCCCCCGCACATGCCATTTCATTCTGGATCTGGATCGATTTCTATCAATTCCTCAAAAACTTAAACTTTACCCAATCTAATGTCCACTATAAATACGCAGGATCAGCAAAAAATTATTTTAATTTACAACTTTGATAAGCGCATTTTTATTCAACATACTTTTAGTAAGCACATTCTATTTAAAAACAAAGTGATTGAATGATTGACAAGTCTTCCACGGCGACCGCTTTCCTTACGCCAGGTGAGGATTTTGCTCCGCCTCCTAACGTTCTAGTTGGACAATAGCCAGACAAAAACAATTGGCGATAACTTTTATACAGACAGTCCGGATTTCGAGCTTCTACGTTTTCCACAGTATTCAAGGAACCTATAAGTAAAGTTTTAAAATATCATGAATGATTACTAACACGTGTACCACCCCGTACGAAATAAACGTGTCTTTCCAAATCGTGCAAATGGAGAATAAATGTGTCAAGTGCATGGAATAGCATTGCTGAAAATATATAGAATGACGTAGCACGAAATTCAAAATATTATTCAAGGAATACTATACAAGCGATAATGTCTATACAACTGCATGTGTACAAGGAATAACCCAGGGTTCAGACAATATTGACTTACTTGACTTATGCCTGTTTACTCTTTAGCAGAGTATAGGCCACCGACAATCTGTCTCCATCTCACTCTGTTCTGAGCGTGCCGCACCATGGACTGCCAGTTGTATCCTGCCGCTTTCATCTCGTTGTCGAGAGATTTTCTCCAGGTGTTTCCAGGTCGTCCACGTTTTCTATTCCCCTGTGGATTCCATTTTAGTGCATGTCTTGTCTTCAGACAATATAGCTCTAGGCATTTAATTTGTAACGAAACTGGTTTTATTTTAAAGATCGAATAACTTCAAATGCATGTCAAGCATTAGACACATGGAGTTCCGATTACTTGTCTGAATTCATTAATGCGCTCCCGGAAGTGCAGATTATTACATTGTAATACACACATAATTGTGGTGTGTCTACAATAACTATGTCATCTTTCTTTGTCAATAAAGATAAATGATTATATTATCATGATACATAAAATTTCATCTTGCATGGTCACCATTGTTGGTGACTAAAATTATTATTATGTATAGAATTATAGCTAAATAAACCCCTACATATAACTTTAATAGCCCTTAAACCCAAGAGCTTTCGGGGGCTTTGCCCCCTGGTCCCCACTTGGGCTTCATTCTAGACCTTTGGCCAGCGACGTATAACAGGGCCACTTTTTTCAAAGGACCCCCCCCCCTCCCTCTTTCGACAAATCCTGGATCCGCCACTACCAGGTGGGTATAGATCCAACTCGCGCCGAAGCGTGCAAATTTACTTACATACCTGTCGGACAGGTATTTATATAAACTTCATCTGGCATCAAGATCAGTGTAAATAAACACACGAGTAAACACGTGTTCCACGAAGAAAAAAATAACTACCAGTAAAATATACATTTACACGTCACACTACGATATAACTACGTGTAAAATATACATTTACACGTCACAACTACAATATAACTACATGTAAAATATACATTTACACGTCACAACTACAATATAACTACGTGTAAAATTACATTTACACGTCACAACTACAATATAAACTACATGTAAAATACATTTACACGTCACAACTATAATATAACTGCATATATAATATATAGTGTTTTATGGCAAAATAAAAAAAAATAAATTATTTTTAATAAATTAGATGTTGAGCAATGTAGCTTCATGAATTATTAACAATTATGTTACATGAGGCTGGCTATATGTAAAATTTGCGCTGTGCACTGTGATATTGTCAGATGGCAAGCTATTATATGCGGATTTTAGAGGTGGCCCAGGGGTGGGGTGGGGGGGGGGGCTTGCCAGAAGTTTCATACAGACCCCAGTCTTCTACATATGTACAACATTTCTATATCACCAGGTTTTACCTTGCAGTGGGTTATCTGTTCTGTCGGTATACGTAAGGTGTTCGTTACAATTTAGGCGCAGTGGTATGATACATACGTGAAATCAACAGGTGTTGACTACGGTTTTTGGCGTAGTAATATTACGAAAAATTAACAAGTGTTGATTACGATTTTTGGCGCAGTAATATAATGAAATACGAAAAATAAGAAGTGTTGACTACGATTTTTGGCGGTGTAAAATTATGAAATACAAGTAATTAACAAGTGATTAATTTATCACCATTTTGTGTGCAGTAATATCACAGATACAAGGAATTAACAGGTGTTCATTATAACATAAGAAATATAAACATATCCCTCCGAACTCTGACGAAAAGGACAGTGTGATGTGGCGCGGGACTCTATTGTTTCTCTTGTTCATCAAAAGCACAGGTTTGGGTTTGAATATTACAATTCGATTCTGAACTGCATGATATACATGTATATACTCTATTGGGACTATACAATTAAACAGATTTATCACGAAAATCATATCTTATGTGTCGATGAAATTGGGGCTTTCAGATATCGAAAATTATAGAGCATGAGATAAAACTGTATATTCTTTTATTAAAGTACTATAACCTGCGTTTTAAATTGAAATTTAAACAGAAGGTACCCCAGACTATAGGGACCCACACTGTAAGGGGAAGCAAGTCATCGTTCACTTGTTTGAATGGAAATGGACAGATGTTGCATTGGAGTGCGAGAGGTTCCTAGGACCTAAAGAATTCTGTGGCGTTCAAGTATCCATATACAGTCTCAGTTTTTCATATAAAGAGCATTTTCGTTCTTTTGATAGCATGTACTTCCATTTTATACTCAGGGTTAGAAATCCACTATACAAAACACGCAAAATACTAGTTGAAATATCTAATTTAAGAGTTCAGAATTTGGAAACTCGCAAAAATTTGCAAGTTATTTTTATCAGTTGTATGTCTGTACTTAGTGTCATTATTGCATTTAATTAGAAATTTAATTAAGCCAAACACATGTTGTCAACTGAAATTAAGAATTTTCCCCTAGATTTCGAGAAGAATTTGGTAATTGCAAGTTCATTTTATGGGTACTATCAGTTAATTGCGAGTTATAAGAATTAGGAATTTCTATCCCTGAATTACATGTACTTATTACCGATAGGTGTCGCCTCCTAACGAACATGTGATGGTCGCAGGAAGTCCGTTGTGGGAGAGATACCAACCGGTCAGTTACAAGCTTCAGAGCCGGGGAGGGACGGAGGCCGAATTCCGGGACATGGTCACCAGGTGTAAAAATGTAGGAGTTAGGTAAATATACAAAATGTCCGGTAATTCTATACGATGTCAGGTAAAATATATAAAATTTAAAGGTGCAGATAACGAACAGTGATAAATCCCATAAGTCCCAAACAGAATACAAAACGAGGTGGACAAACAGGGCATGGACCCCTGGATACACCAGGGGTTTAGGGGAATTCAGGTAAATATACAAAATGTTGGAGTCAGGTAATTATACAATATGTAGGAATGAGATAGATATATACAATATCAAAGTCAGGTCAGTGTATAAGATTTATACAAAATGTTAAAATACCTGTAAGGCAAATGTATAAAATGTAAGAGTTTGTTAAATATAGATGATATAAAGTTATCACTGGATATTGAGCTGTCGGGTGCTTAGGTTTCCGAATAATTTTCGGATGCCAATGGCGGAGTCACGTAAAGTTATGTAAAATTGTCCCATTTTGTTAGAGCAGAATAACAGAAAATTGTTAGAATATTTCTTTGAAAATCAATAAGATTTGTTCCGTGAGGTAGAAAAGGTAAAACCTTGAGTTTATTTTGGGATATAAGACAAACAATTCCCCATGTATATGCATTTTATCGTTAGCAGCAGTAGACAGAACACGCACTGATGATGTACAAACCTGTTTCAGAGTGTACGTAGACTCTGTGATAAATCACATGGCCGGACTGGGAAGGACAGGGAAAGGTTCGGGAGGAACCGCCTTCAACTCCGACAATTACGATTTCCCTGGGGTACCGTACAGACGTGAACATTTCAATTCCCGAGACAAGTGTCCATCTCACGACGGAAACGTCAACAATTACGGAGACCCTAACAATGTTCGAAATTGTTTTCTTGCGGGACTCACGGACCTGGATCAAAGTCAGGAATACGTCCGAAATAAAATAGCAGAATACTTCAATCACTGTATTGACATCGGAGTGGCGGGTTTCAGAGTCGACACCTCCAAATACATGTGGCCTGGAGATCTCAAGGCCATTCAAGACAGGGTCAAGGATCTTCCAGAAGGAGGTAGACCTTTCTTCTACCATGAAGTCATTGATCAAAACGATGGAGCCATCAAGACGGGTGAATACACGTCTTTAGGTCGTGTGACTGAATTCCGGTATTGTTCGAAAATTGCGGCGGGAATACGAAATTTTGGAATGCTTCAACGAGTGTACGATCCTGGTTGGGGAATGACTGACAGTGCGCACGCTCTTATTTTCGTCGATAATTATTATAACCAGAGGGGTCATAGTGATATGAATATCATCACACACAAAACGCCACGCGATTACAAAATGGCAGTGGCATTTACACTAGCAAACAATTATGGATTCACACGCGTCATGAGCAGTTATTATTTCCACAACTCTGACGAAGGACCGCCGCATAACTCCGACTATTCAGCAAAAGATTTCACCATTAATGCCGATGGGTCGTGTGGCAATGGATGGGTGTGCGAACACCGATGGAACCCAATAGCGAACATGGTGGCCTTCAGAAACGCCGTGACTGGAACAGTAATCAATCATCGGAGAAACGAGAATGAGGAAGTGTCGTTTGCTCGAGGTCAGAAAGGCTTCTTTGCTATGGCAAAAAGTGGACACATGGACCGTACCTTGCAGACCGGACTTCCTGCTGGAGAATACTGCGAACTTGTTTCAGACTGCAAGAAAAAAATCACAGTGGATGGAAGAGGCAACGCCCACATTGTGATCGACAACAGCGCGGAACCAATCATTGCCTTCATTGTTGGTTTGTTTGTCTTTCATAGCGTGTTGTTAACCAGCCGTATCTCCATAAAGATTTACCATTTGTAATGAAATAGTGTCTGTTAATCATTCAGTTTCAAATGTTATAGAGAATAATGGATACTGCACTCATATCTACACAAATTTGTTTTCTATATATACATGCACCGGCAATGGTGAAGTCTCCATATGAGTGAAATATTCTCGGTGGGACGTAAAACAATAAATAATCAATCAATCAATCAATATATACATGCATAAGAATGGACTCATCAATCTATGATAAATAAGAAAAACATTCTATTAAGATAGAGAACATCACCCACCGAGCAAGAATCCGGATGTAGTGACATCATCAGCAACAACAACCAATCAACCTACAACGATTTCAACATCAGTACAACCAGCAGCGTGTGACAGCTGTGACAACTTACTGACGTCACAGTGCAACAATAGCTACCAAGTTTGTAATGGTGTCTGTATGTTGCAGGATCGGGGGAAAGCAGTTATAACGAAATGCATGACGGTAGGTGTCATTCTTTTTCAATCTACTTCAAATATTTTCACGGAATGATCCATGAATTGACAATTGAACCCTGTGACAAGGGAATACTGTTGTATTGACTACCCGAATCGCTTATCTTTCAACAGGCTTCGGAATGCTGATACAGGAAAACGCTGGGACGATTGTTTCCGGGGGCGACAACTGTATGTTGTGACACTGATTATTGCTTTCAAAACGAATTATTGAAATTGATCCAAGGTATGTAAGTTTAGTATGCGACAAACTTTCTTACAATTTCTATTAATGCGACCGGTAGCAATAGCGTTCGCTTCGCAACCGGGAGATCGTGAATTCGAGTTCCACTCGTATCATGCCTGCATCAACCTAAGACGCAAAATAGGAAGTGATTACACGTCTGTTTATGAGTGTAATATAAGCCTCGTGTTTGCAATCATATTTAGAGCATCGACTCTGTGATTGTATTATGAACAGTCTTGAACAATCGAAGATGACGAAGAGTGATCAATTATTGAATACAAACTTTGGAGTAAGGCAAACACGGACTCCTGAATATACCAGCGGTGGGATCAGGTGCCTAGGAGGAGTAAGCATTGAATAGCATTCCTTGTAGACCGGTCACACCCGTTGTGATCCCAATATCGCGATTAAATAAGCGAGCTAACCCGTGGTTAAAAATCACCGTTAAAGGAACGGGCGCAATTAGTATGAAACATGCCAGACAGCGTTGTCTAACTTGCGAAATTCTTACTTAATTTATGATGTAATTGAAACTACTGTTGAAACCCCTGTAAAATCAACTTGTTTGTCAGTAGGCTACATTGATTTAAAAAACAAACTTACCATTTTCAGAGGATTCTCTTACAGATCGAATCAACTGAGAGACCGAAACAAAATATGCTGGTGATAATGGAATGTTGCTACATAAATAACGGAAGCTGACGATAAAGAAACTTAAGACCTTCCGTTTGACACGAATCAGAGTCGTTACTTTTCTGTTGGTATCCATGTTCAATACAATATCAATAGTATGAATTAAATGTCGACGACTCTGTGGTGTATTATTTCGATTTCACAAGTATATATCGAAATACAAGTAATGAAACTGATTACCATTAGATAAAATGTCATCGATATATCTACATGTCGAATTGTAGGCCGCTGTAAGAAATTTTTCATCTAAAAACTTTGGATATTTTTTGTAATATTCTATTAACAATCGCATGCAACTCCTATTGATTATATTTCTTTGTATATGTAGGGCATATATCAACAACCACGGCGTCTACAACGAGAGTTATGGTAACCATTAAACAATGATTGTGCTAAAGGTTTTGATTTACATAAAAATAATGGTTTGTTGCATTTTTGCATTTTATTTGTACTGAACTTTTGAAACAGTAACTATGTTTTGAAGTAATTCATGTAAAGTGCAGAGGCAAACCTCCATGCAATACCGAATAGAAGTATGTGTACTAATTACATTTTCTAAAGCCTTACGTTTATGATAAAAAGGAAACGCTAACGATCAGTGATCAATCTCATAAATCGTAAACGGAATACAAATTAGAAGTTGGGCAAATTCGGATACCTGGACACACCAGAGATGGGATCAGGTGCTTAGGCATCTTCGCTAGCCAAGGGTTTTCGGTCCACTCCGCTCCTCATAAACACAAGTTTTGGCCGATATGCCTTGCAAATTGTCGGTCACTTTTGATTGGAGAGTTGTGGTAAGCGATGGACCAAAAAATCCCATTTTACATTTTACGACTTTGAATTTATTTACAATCGAGGAAACTCGCACAATGAAGTTATGGAACCCTAGTGCAAGATTTGATCGTCTGTACTTTAAAAAAAAACCCACAAAAAACACACCAATTTCTGTTGACAAATTTCCTTTACAAGAACAACTAATAGAAGTTTTAAGATATTCGAGCCGTCGAGGGATCTCGGTCGTGGGATACACCTGAATCTCTGGGCTTCTGCGAACTCTGTAAATATATGTATGTATACTCATTTGTATTTTCCCGCAATTACTTCGTTAACGTTAATATTTATAGGCCTAGCAGAAAGACAAAGATTGTTAAGTCCATCAACCTGTTCCTCCACAATATACTCTGAAGCGGTGCCAAAACAACCGTCACCATTTCACGACAACCGACTGTTTCCCACTCCTTGTTTTAATCCAACAATCACATCTTGTTTATCTAGCAAAGCTTTGAATTCCTGCTGTTGAAAATTGTTAAGTTTTTCGATTCCGAATGTTTTCTGTATAACCTCCATCAATCTCATTAAAATTAGCTCCATTGATCCGCTCACTTAGATCGCTTGCTAATTATATAGCGTACATAAGCCGTTATCTCATTGGTAGTATTTTTCAGCAGAATAATCGTTCTTTAGCGCGACAGTATAGATGGCAGCACGTGTAACAGACAATTTGCACGGCATATCGGCCAAGGGTTTATGGGGAGCGGAGAAGACCGAAAACTCTTGGCTAGCGAAGATGAGTAGTAAGCAAAATCAGTGTATAAGGAACAGCCTAACAATTGCTATGAAATACGTCAGGCAGCATCTCACCCAATGACAGGTTGTATTGGCAAACTAGATCGTCACAACGACCACATAATATGCGAGATGCTGACTTTAAGCTTTAAAAAAGTAAACAAATTGTCGTAGTAAATTATAGATGGATGACTGTATTATAGCGTACTTGTACATGTACTAATGCACCGTGACCAATTGTGTTAAAACACATGATACGCGACTTCAGTTCCTTTCTCGATTGGTTTACAAAAATCTCTTGCTTCATTGGATGTACGATAAACGTATGATTATCGAAGTGAAATGCAGTGCATATAAATAGATGAAGTTAACATGGTGTTAAACGTAATCATAATCCAAAAATACAAAGACAAAATCAAGTGTAGGGCAACACGGACCTCCGACAAAAGTGAAGGCAGGATCAGGTGTCATGGAGGAGTAAGCATCCTCTGCTGACCGGTCACACCTGCCGTGATTATGTAGTCGAAATAAAGTAAACGGGATTACCCGTCGTCAAATCTAGTAGAAAAATGACAGTCTAACAAAGGGTATGTGGAGAACTTTTGAGCTTACTTTCGTTATTCTGAGAGAGTTTGATATAGACCTCAGAAATACTTGGAATAACCTCCTCAAATATTTTAACATTTACATGACCTTTATTAGGGACAGACGTCTAGTTGCTATCCGGGCGAATGGGGGACACAATTGCAAGCGGTAATTAAATGTTGCGATTGTCAAATATAAAGGGGGTACCCATACGTCTATCTATTTTGACGAAACCGTTTAATAAATTATAGTTAAAGACGAAATATCTTTAACCTGTTATCCTTTAAAACCGATTAATAGCTTTATTTTGAATGATAGAATATAATTAAAAAAGAATGTATACTAGTGGGGTGTTAGTACCATGATTTATAGAGCCCTTGTTTTGGGTGTTGTTGTTTTTTTTATTTGTTTGTTTATTTTCAACCTAGCTTAAGCACACCCTTTCCTGCACGAATGTATAAAGAAGTCTAATAAAACAGAGAATCTGCACTGTTGGTAGGAAACTCTCATATAATGTAAATTTTTCAACGGTGGACTCTGTCACGTGACTTGCAAAGCAGCACATTGCGATTAAGACGCTACGTCACAGCAAGTGCCAGTTTTATATACGTAGTTATTTGGTCTTTGCCATACCATGTGATTCATAGATAAAAAATAAGAACCGGAAGAGATCAGAACAGACGTGGCGCTTCATAGACAACCATGTGGCTCTGGACTGTCCTCATCTCGTCTATTTACTGTTATCACGGTTTGTACCTTATATTATATACCAACAAATTCATATAACACTTGTGACAAAGCTTCGGTTGATAACACAATACAAGGATTGGTGAAGTGACATAATTTGATAAGACAATGCCAACACAAAAGAAGCCACACAGAAACGATATGGTGATTTTCTAATTTCCTTTGGTATTCTTATTATAATTAAAGGTTAAACATTTTCTGGATGTATTGTAAGAAGCAGAAGTGTTCGAAATGCCATTGACTTTTGTGCAAGGAATATAACAATGTATTAAAGTTTTCCATAACTGAATAAATAAAAGCACGATATTTTTATTTATCAGATTTGAAAAGGTACTGTAAATGTACTATTTTTGCTTGTATGGCACGTGGTGGAAATTAAGTGTTTGATTAATTATCGTGGATTTGATTTAATGACTTTTACATTTACTATACATGTAAGTACTTAACTACTGTGAAGGACTTTAATTTCGCGGGGCAAAAATTTCGCGATTTTTAACTTTTAGCATTTTGCGATGTTTAAATTTCGCGGATAGTAAGTATTCCAAGTTAGAATCATATACCCAAATCCATTGAAGAGCACTTCGCGATGGTTTTATTTTCGCGATAGTTGACATAATCGCGAATATAGCGAAAATAAAACCCACGCGAATATTTTCCCCTTTTCAGTATGTACTGTACTTGATTTAGCTGATGACAGCTGCGGTCAAAAGCGCTAAAAAGAATACATCGTTAAATGTAATACGTTACAGTATATGTTATTGTGTCCCTTAACATGGAAATTTGCTCAAACTACAAAAATTTCAACCTACGAATATCCCATTTCCCACATGTGACCGGAATGTGAAGACACAAATATAATTTATACGTTGTACTGTGGAATTCAGAGGCGTAGGACTGATTTTGAA
>CAJDSM010021426.1:12173-24115 GCA_903981925.1 Ostrea lurida
CAGGCCATCGACGCCACGAAAGTTTCAGGTACAGGTTTAGATATGACGTTTTTGCTGATTAAAATCAAATATCTAGAAATAATTACGAAATGTACACATAATACCACATGAACATTAAAAATACAATTGAACAAAAAGCAATCTCTTGCGGGCGGTAAAAAGTCTAGATAGTGTCAGTTATTTCAGAGAGAAATTTCTCAGTGATTGCGGCTGTTTCATGACTGTGTTCCATCACACACATGTTCGATAGGATCAAAAGTGAATGATTAAATGTTCTGTCTAGAAATATATTACCAGTATCCTACTCTAATGGAAATAGTAACAGATTGCATCTCAGCTAGACTGACAAGTGATAATACTGTTAATTAGATACAGTGTACATATATTTTTCGGAAACCTTTGCTTAGATTACACTTAGCAACAAATCAACAAAGAAATTCTGAAGTTACAGATTCATATTGTACCCATACAATAAATTATGCATTAGTACGCAATTTATCCGTCAGTTAGCTACAAAATGTATCGTGCCATGTCAGGCCAATCGGTTAATTTTGTTTTGGTTAGGGACATTTGTACTGTTCTTGTTGGTTCTAAATCGTTTCCCTGACGCTGAATGTCATTTGAATTAAAAACAGTGATATTGGATCGATATATCACAGAGCTATTTTATTGAAACGTCACGAATATTCTTTTTCGATATTACACAGTAGTAATCATGATAGAATCATTTGAAAGGTTCGCTTCAGTGTTTTGGATGGAATGTTTTAGTTTCTAAAATTCCCTCCTGGATATGGTAAGTACATCAAGCTTTTTAAAAGGACTTTCTTAAAAGAATTTAAAAATGATATTTTGTATCCTTTTTAAAAAAATCATCTACTATGATTACGATAAACACATTGTTTACTTCGCCAATTTATATCTAATTTGGATAATAATTACAAGCCTATAATATATCAATGCATTTAATTAATAACAAATAGAAATAAAACACCAATAAGTTATAAAGCATGATAGTCAGGATAAACTCACTAAAACTGATAGTTAAAAACGTAATATACATGAATATTACATGTATCTTACTTCATACTAGAAAAATTCTAACACGTGTATTGTATAAAAAAGAACGTGGTTATGACATTTAACTTTTCTATGATTTTCAGGGAGACAAATGCATAAAAGTTTTTTACTACCTATCTTTTACAGTATAAGTCAAAAATAAAGGAACTTTAAATTCTTCTTCTTAAACGAAAATAAATCCAAAAGTTTTATATCCAAAAAGTATATGTCAAATGTTTGCAACAAATACCTATATGATACACCAAATGATAATACAATGTATGAAATTGTATCTATGTACAAATATGCAAGACCGCAGAAAACGAGAGTATCTGAACATGTTGAAATTTTGTCAACCACTCAAAGTTGCATATTGAGGATTACAATAATTTCGCACACATTTATTGTTTTATTAAATTATCAATCTCCTGTGTCCTTCCCTTAAACTAGTATATTCAGGATTACAATAATTTCACACATTTATCGTTTTGTAAAATTATCAATCTCCTGTGACCTTACAATCAGGGTCACAGTGATTTAACACACTTGTCGATTAGTTATATTATAAATTTTCCATGACCTTCCCTTTACTCGACTGTGGATTGCTATTATACTAAAACACCGAAGATGCATCGTATTCAAGTAGCATAATGTCCAAACTATGAGATCAATTATTGAAATTAGTGTACCATCCATTTACTCAGATTCAATCATTTTGTGCACATTGAAAACATTGCACCATTATTTCATGAATAACGATGTTTATCGTGTTTATTAAACAAAGAAAGTTTCATCATCGATGCAACCAATTAAATAATGAATATAATTTCATTGCTGTATCGTTCTACAATTCTAAAGCATATCAACGGATGATCGAGAAATATTCACAACATGAACCACAAATATACTAATGGGTTCATTTTAAAAACAAATCGTAGAACTCTTATGTTTCCAAGTCTGCTTGGTACATGAACCTGCAATTTTGATATTTATCAAGTTTATTTTACATACTAGTATATTCTAGGACAGTTATTCTAAAAGTTCCGAATCAAGTAGAAGCGGAAAGAAAAGTACAATTTTTATAGTTACTTTATTTGCCCCCCTTTAAGTGTAACGTTAACAAAGCGGTAATCCCTCCAGTATTGAATTCCAGCTCGTGTCACAATTGTCTGCATTTCGTGTCTGCAAGTTTGTTTTCTTCTATTTTTATTTAGCATTTAATAAATTTTACAACTCATGCTTTATGATATGCTAACATCATGAAAAGGTGATACATATACATGTTCAACATGAGAAAGATCAATGAAAAATCAATATAAAGTCCAAAACCCTTACCAAATATTCCTGTGGCTCTTGCTTCCATAGTAACCACCTGCGCAGTAGATTTCGTTGTGGTGTACCACGCATGTATGGTTTGCGCGTGGAGAAACCAACGGGGGTGCCTCTGTCCATTCGTTTTGCGTCGGATCAAACAATTCACAGGAAGATATGACTTTACCATTGTTCTCTTCACCACCTACGTACATGTTAGAACAAATGTACTCACCCAAATAAGACAGAATATACAAAATTTTGCCATTTCTCTATAATGAAATATTATTATATAACGAAAAAGTGGTCGAGAAATCGTCAATCGAAAGAAGTTTTTAAAATTGTCCAAGACGTTATAATACATATTTGTATAGATCTGTATATATGTACTCAAGAATCATTTTAAAACAAAAGTTTTATGCCACGATATATCTCAAATTTATGCTGCTTGAGTAACGTAATTTCAAACTCTTATGAAACCCCAGACTGGGTCCAGAGGTAAATAGACTCCGACAGACTCTTTATTCCCCCTACTTATTGTCCACTCAGGTTACGATTTATGGGAATATTTCTAATTCATCGATATATTTTATTCTGTTAATGACTAGGACATATCTAGAGTAATGTGATATTGTTCCGAAGCATAGTCCTTGTCTGCTGCTTTATCTTGTCGTTAAGAGTAACAAAATTGATTCCAACTTTATACTGCAGATACCTAGGACTAGAATTCTTCCATCCAAAACTGCAATTGCGAATTTGGAACGTGCAATTCGAAGAGGTTTCATGTCTTTCCATATTCCATCTTCTGGATCAAATCTACAACAATGTAAGTATATACGTATATACAAAACTGCTGTTTCATTGAAATGGATTCAAGTGCCGTCTTTTATATATCTCACAAACAATGATTCCTAATTCGTAACATCGTGAAATTTTCGCAATGCTTTGTCTATGGAAGCAACGAAAGAAAGGCGCGATATAGTGAATTGTTGTCATAGTTTATCATAGTTAACTACAGTTTACTATAACAAAATCTTCGCCATGATACTTTAATTTATTGTGATAAATACTTCAATATTGTGGTTATCTATTACATGTATTATAGTATAAATTTGACACATTAGTCTATAGTATATACCATGACACTATATTTTGATTATCTATAGTATAAACTGACATTCTAGTTTTATAACTACTCTGTGGTTATTTGACAGTCTATTTACTCTATAGCATAAACTATGACACTCTAGTTAACTATACTTTGATTATGTATAATATAAACCTTGACAATGTAATTAATCATGGTGATTATCTATAATATGACCCTTGACACTCTAATTAACTATTGTGATTACTTATAATACGAACCTTGACACTCTAATCAACTATACTTTGATTATCTATGATATGAACCTTGGTACTCTAATCAACTATTGTGATTATCTATAATATAAACACTGACACTCCAGTTAACTATACTTTGATTTATCCATAGCATAAACTTTAACAATCTAGTACAGCTCAGTGGTTAGAATGTTCGCATCGTAATCGGGGTGGGGATTCTTCTTGCACATGGTCCATGAGACGAAGAGTTGTTGTCATATTTTATCATAGTTAACTACTGATTACTACTAATTACTGAAAAATTATTTAACTATAGTTAGATTACATGTAAGGGAGACTCTATGTGTTTGATTTGATTGAAGTAGACGTAGTTTTTCCTCAAAAGAAAAATTTGAAAAAAGACAATGCCAGAAAAAAAAATAATACAAGACAAAACTTGGTTTAAAAAATCCACCTGAGCCTCCAGCTCAGGTTAGCTAAACCCGAAGAATTATGTCCAATCAATTACGCTACTTTATGGCATGAAAAAAATGCAACTCGACTTCTTCATATACTACATGTACCTGTATGTGGGGGAACTGAAACCCTTATCATCAGATTTATGGCAAAATCGATAGTTTAATAAAATGAAATAAAGACATAAAAGACGGGAACACTTAAACGAGTTCTTAAAGACATGCCAAAAAAAGTGAACAAAAATAGGATGAATAAACAATTCATTAGGAGTGCTGTGTATCTACCTGACCACTCTCTTGACATGCTTGGCGGTGACTATGTTAAACCCTCCAATGATATACAGGAAGTTATTCACGACAGCGACTCCGAAATGACTGATGTCCTTGGTGGCTTTCCAATGTTCTGTCTTGATTTGATATGTTAGCACATTACTGTGATCTGGGGTCAGCAGGATGTAAAAAGCTTCTCCAGACCCTGATCTATTTATAGTATATAAACGGTGCTGAAGAAATTGACTGGAAGAGGATCGCCTCGGGTTGCTCATTCTGCCATAGTGTGAATGAAATCAAAAATATATCACTGGTTTCGTCGTTGCTAACATGGCGGAGTTTCCCTTCAGGTGTTTTCTTTCCTTTTTTAAACACGCTACAAAATGAAAGGTAGTGTTAGATTAAATCTAATCGCTGTCACATTGCAAGAATAAGTATTCTTCCCTTATAAATATTTGGTATCAACTTAATAATTTGTTTAAATATCGGCAGAGAATAAGATAGACGGGGAAAATCCGTGACACAGTGAATTCTTGAATACAGAGATAGTATCGTTTTCACCAGATCTATTAACAAACACGAAAGTAGTCAACCTAATTATTTTCAATTGATATTTCTTTTATCTTTGATCGCTTAAAAGAATTCGGAAGGATCATTGTAATTTAAAGCCCATGTTTTTAAGACACTAGATTTATCACCCACGAAAGTATACTCAATATCTTATCTTCCGATTGTGTAAAATAAAGTAATCGAAAGACAAAGTCGTAAATTGCTAGCAGTATTCCATGTTGCATTGTTGTATAAAACCAATGAGCAATTCAATATATCATAGCTAAATANGAATCGAAAGACAAAGTCGTAAAATGCTAACAGTTTTCCATGTTGCATTGTTGTATAAAACTAATGAGCAATTCAATATATCATAGCTAAATATACAATGCTCTAATACGGACAGGACTTTAGAAACTTCTTCTAGATATGATAATGATGTATCAAAGCTTGAAAGTAACTGTCAAATATCGAACACTATCGAATTACTTTAAACTACATATACATGTACATAGGGATACAAGCCTACCGTGACAGTTTATTTCAAGATTATTATGCTGTTGAAGAACTGAAAGAGAATTTTATTTAAACTAAAGTTTGATTTCTTTAATTCTATAAAAATAAATGTCCCCTGCAATTGCTATATCGTTTTGGAATTCAACAGAACCTTTTAACCAAGACCAGTGAAAAATTGCTGGATCGTAAAACGTCTTACCTTTTGATTTTGGTTGTCTTTATTTATTCATCTTAAGACCCTAACACACGTTGGTCAATCTAAATTAATTAGCCAGTACCGACACCATTTACATGTAAATCCAAATTACTTTCACCAACAATGTTGACCCCCAAAGTGCACTGCAATCATCGCTTCATTTGACATGGTCGTTTTCGCGGCACCGCTACCTATCTCAGCTTATCGTTTTCAACCGTTGAACAAACTATCCTTTAAATGTATCCATTGTTCCAGGTCGTAACTCGGTGTAAGAGCAATTTTATAAATTTGAATTTCCTGTATGGAAGATTTTAAAATAGAAACTCCAGTAGATTAAGTAAGAAGTAGCAGAGTAAATATTGGATTAAAATTTAATTCAGAGCGATATCTCTAATTCAAACATCAAAATTGCGAAGATCAAATAAAATCACAATAGGTCATTTTGATTAAGTGGATAAGTTTGTTAAGACTTTCGACAACAATTTGTAAAGAAATGACTCAGATAAAGTTACAGCAACTCCACGTACGAATTCTGATACACGTATCAATATAGTGTATGCTGTATATGATTATTAAACTCACGTGTTTGAAATTATCATGCTATGTAGGTTGTACGCATCATTAAATTGTGATGTTCTGGAATAAAATCAACCTACTATTGCTTACACGAACGCTTCTCTTTCATTTAAGGAAAGTGTCACTTTCACTGATATTATGCCCAGCTTCTGTTATTCCCACTGTCTGTTGTTATATTGTGCGATTAGAAAGCTTTTATATCATGAAAACTATATCTAAAACTTAAATTGTTTGTGTATTAATGCAGGTTTCAGATTATCAGTCTGCCAAACTTCGGTGCGTGATTTTAAATTCTATTACTGGACAGGCACAATAAATATTATCGACTTTCCCCCCTTTAAACAACAGAAATCAATTTCAGGGGAAATTAATACACGATGAATTATGTATGTGTGAATATCCAAAATAAAATTGTTTAGTCTAATGATCTCTAGGTTTTCGATTGATCAGTGATTCTGGATTCCTTCATACAAGTGAATAATTATGTTCAAACAGACGTACTGGACCATTCAAACATTTTAAAACATATTTTTCGTTAACGGTACTTTTTTAAAGTTGATAAATATATACATATTTTTTAATCATATTACTTGAAGCAATTTTAAATACGTACATCGTACCTGTAGTGCATTTAGAATAGAACTAGTTCAATCATTATGATAGTTTTAATAATAAATGTTTGTCATTTGTAAGATTTAAATCGTTTATATCATCAGCAATAAAGATAACCATCTGTAACATTAAGGCACTTAAGGGGCACATTACACGGAATAGATTAAGTCTAGTGTAAAGAAAATCAGCGTATCGTATAAAACTAGCCATTCAAACCAAGCTCAATTCAAATAGCTAGTAATCAAAACATGCAATGCTAGCTGCAAAAGAAATTTCTGTTTCCCTTGATGGACAAAAGATGATTTAATTGAAATTATACCCGATCTGAAAATCAACTTGATATATCTAAGGTAAATAAAAAAAGCAAACCTAGAGATTTTGATCTTAGAATCTGTCACCATGAATTTGGTAAATATAGAAGTAATCACCAAAATCCCTCCATGGCCGCTGTCATGAGACTGAACAGGGTTACCTTGATCTAAGTTTATTTTGAGTGTCTTACCTTAAACGCCTATCCTCGTAAAATCCGTATCTTTGCCTTTAACCCCTTAACTTTATACTCGGTCATTTGTTGTAAAATAAAACGGATGTACTCGACAGTATTGATATTTACACTAAACATTTTCGTCCTATTGATAAAACGTTTCAAAACAGACAGTGCTTAAACGTATCGTAGAAATCTTCGTTATTTAAAACTAAATTCCTATGCTACGGTAAATTGAGGTACTATAAATTACATATCAACCCGTTGTATTACTTTATTTTGTAATTGAATATCTAATATATTAAGCCCCCAAAGCAATTAAAACTCAGATGTTCTTGAGGACATTACGTATGGGATTTAAATTCAAATAGTAACGTTGATTTAGTATCATAGATTTTTTAGTCCGACCCATCTAAAGATTAAATATCTCATCAATATACTACATAATGGAAAATTATTTCGTTTCAGTGCGAATACATCTTGAATCCTTTTCATAATGGCTGTGGCAACGGGAAGAAAAACTTCTACAAAATTAATATCAGTAAATTCAAACGAAGGATTAGTAAGTGAGAAGAGAACAACGAAAGAAATTCAAAGAGCAGCAATAAATAATGTAAACCAAAATTCCGATTCGAATGATAAACATCTACCCACTTCAACTACTGAAACAGTCGTTATTCCATTAGGTCCTGTATCTGACAAAATTCGACCTTGCTCAGAATCATCCATTTTGAAACGCAATGCTCGACCTTCATCTGGACATTCTGTAAAGTTCGTTGAAACAGAGACCATTATCGCAATACAGAACTCTTCGACTAGTTTTCCGATCAGTGGAAATACTAGTTCAAATTCAGATTTCAATCCATCATTGATGACCATTAATCAACAAAAACCATTAAAATTACATGGTCATACACCAAACAAATCTTTCCATCAAACTGATATTCCACCTTTAAGCAAAGACTCTCGTAGAAGTTCTAAAGCACAGACCTGTACCACATATGAAGGGATTGAAAATGACAGTATATCCACAAAACCTGATATGGTGGAAAATGAACATAAAAATGATATGTCTTCCCGAACACAGCATAGGGTAGATGAAAATAATTGTGAAGAAAATAGCAAGTGCAATGAACATAATCATGACTCATTGGGCGTAAGAAAACTCAGTACCTCAGTTGACAAAGCGATCTTTGACACCGGGAATGACATTGATAATCAGCAGAGAAAACAAAAAGAAGACAAAAAGACTGCAATAAATTCAAAAGCAGAATACAACGACGTTTCTTTGAATTCGTTGAATGAAAAAGGAGAATTAAAGAGAGAAGAAATGGAAATAAATAAAGGAAATATAGATGGTTTAGAAGAATATAATGAAGATATGCCAAGCATATCTAATGAGAATATGCCAAATATATCCCATCAACAAGCGTTTGGACGAACTGGAGAGAGAAAAAATTATACCCAACGACAAGTCTCATTTCATCGGAAGAAAGTTATATACAACGCTGATCTTTACCTCACTGATGGCGACATGAAAAGGGAGGGGTATTATCAAGCTAAAGGAAGTGAAATAGAGAGAAGGCATATTCGACATAAAGATCTCAAAGAAATAATGACAGGGCAAAATCTATCTGAGAATGAGGAAGTTCAGTTTCAAGATACCACAAATCTAAATGAATGTGAAAATACTGAGATCGAAAACAGAATACCAAATTGGAGAAAGAAAAGACCTACCCAAACAAAGAAAAGACTGCACGAGTTGTACAAAGAACTTAAAAGAGTTCGTGAAGAAATTGCACTGATGTATTCTCTTGAAGAGGCAGTCAAGGAAACGATAGAATGTGATGAAAATAGCAAAGCTGATGACAATGAAAACAAGCACCAGGAAATTAGTGACAGCCGAAAAGAAGTAAATGACTCAGAAAAGGCAGAAGAGGGGAGAGAAAATCAAGTGGTAGAGAGGATAGCTGATAATGATTCAGAAAAGACAGAAGTGGAGAAAGAAATCAAAGAAGAAGAGAGATAGCTGGTAAGATCAGAAAATGACGAAAAGCGGAGAAAGAAATGAAGGTCGGCTAGAGAGAATAGCAGAGCAGAGAGTGGAAGAAATCCAAGAGAAGATCAATACCAGAAAAGACAGAAGTGGAAGAAACGTAAAATCAAGTGAAGAGAGGATAGCAGATAAATTGATTCAGAAAAGACAAGTGGAGAAGAAAATCAAGGGAGAGAGATAGCAGATAAGATTAGAAAAGAATAAAAGGAGAAGAAGAATCAAGTGAAGAAGGATAGGGCAGATAAAGATTCAGAAAGACAAAAGTGGAGAAAGAAATAAGTGGAAAGAGAGGATGAACAGATTAAGATTCAGAAAGACAAAAGTGCAGAGAAAGAAATCAAGTGGAGAGAGGATAGCAGCACTAAAGATTCAGAAAGAGCAAACGTGGAGAAAGAAAATAAGGGAAGAAGAGGAAGCAGATAAAGATTCAGTAAAAGACAAAGTGGGAAAGAAATCAAGGTGGAAAGAGAGGATCAGCAGATAAATGATTCAGAAGAAGACAAAGTGGAGAAGGAATGAAGAAAGCGAGCGATATCAATTACAAGGCTCAGAAATATGGAGTGGGAGAAAGAAAGAGAGTGAGAAATATGGGGTTCATTAAAGATCCCCGCAAAGTCAACGTGGAGAGCAGAAACAGGCGGTTACTTCGAGGGATATTATTCAAAGACTCAGAAAGACAGAAGCGGAGAAAGGAAACCTTTGCAGAATGTCAGTGAAAGATCCAATAAAGATAGGAGCAGAGAAAAAGATATGGACGGAAATGAGAGGATATTAGTTAGATCGAGTATGAAAAGAAAGAAGCTTAGAAAAAGAAAGGGAGTAATAATTAAGGGATATCAGCTAATGACTCGGAAAAGATAGAAGTTACGAGAACAAAAGGCGAAGATTGAAGAAGATACTGAGATAATGACTCAGAAAAGAGCAGAAGTGGAAAAAAGAAAGGAAGTAAATGGGAGGATTTCAGTTACGGACTCAAAAAAGAGGAAGTGGAGAAAAGAACGGACAAGTTGTTAGAGGGTATCTATATTAAAAGATTTCAGAAAAAGAAAGAAGCAGAGGTCGGTGGAGTGTACATCTGTTCTTACTAATGCATATGAAATGCTACCAAATTCGTAAAGGATAAATCTCACCAACCAGGCTGGATGATGAAGTAAATTACACAAGCAAAATGATAAGAAAACGAAACGAGGGACAGAACGAGGTATGAGTTCTAAAATATCTTCGAAGAAAAGGAATCAGAGGATCGTGGCCATCAAAACATGACAAATGATTACACATATCATTAGAAGATTCAAGAGATTGATGTACAAGGCCGTACTGGATCACCAAACCACAGATGAAAAGAAAAAGTCATCAGGACAAGGATAGCGCGGAAAATTCAGGAAAAATCCAATGTCTCAGAGAAGAAAAGGGAAATGTTCCATTGAAGGGTTTTGACCAGGCAACAGTGATTCATAATATCAAAGAATGTCAGTGATCAAAACGATGTATTAACACATGGATTTGTGCTGAGGGTTCACAGACCATATAAGCGTAACAATGGAGTTGGTTAGGCAAAGACCTGAACCTAGCGCAATAATGGCAAACAACTCAGATGGTCATGTAGGGGGGGCTATGCGTAGATGGGAGAAACACCCCACTCTGTATTGGCAGTTCTATAATTAATGTGATGTGGAATTTTAGATTCCCATTAGAAGAAGGGACTATCAATTCTGCAAACAAGACAAGCACTATTAAGCAACTCGAATACTAAAAAAGTTGAATGAACGATTGGTTACCGATGATTTAGTTCTTTGTCCTGGACATGAGCCTATTTTCAACGTACGGCACGCAAAGCATAAGATTTCGCAGCCAAATCGAGCAGGAGAAAGATGAGACGAGAACAATACCTTCTGCAATCCATTCAAATTAGCAGCCAAGGATTCTAAGTTATGTGAACTGCCCATTAATATTAAATGAAAGTATAAAAGATCTGTCAAGTCAATCAGGAGCCTGTATTTAATGCAAGATGAGAAATTTGCGCATAAGAATCTCGTTAAAAACATCAATGAGGGAATAGTCTTCTTGCGCGAAGAGCAAGATCAAGGACCTTCACTGTGAAGTTAATCTAGACGTTTGCATTGAGAGAAGAATTAGTCAAAGAAATATTTCGAGAAAAGATCTAGTGGAACTGTCGATGCGATTTCGAGAAACTTTCGGATTCGCTATTGATGATGTCCCACAATGAAAAGGGGAGACGAGACTATTTTGATTATGATGATGATCTATCTGACAACGACAGTCTCGCAGGTAATGCATGTTTCAACAGAAACAAAAATTATAAATGCTATGAAATCATTAAAAACGGGAAAGAATTCAGAGATATAGTAAATAAGCAAACTTATATTTTTTTTTTCAGTGCTTTCTATTTTTATTTTAGCTTATATTATATTGTTTCATTTTATGTTTTATTTATATTTTTTTAGATCATATTATTAGTTTTTTTTTTTATTTTTTTTTTTTTTTTAAAGTTTTTTC
>CAJDSM010021426.1:24140-37186 GCA_903981925.1 Ostrea lurida
GAAGTGGTAGAGAGAATAGCAGATAAAGATTCAGAAAAGACAGAAGTGGAGAAAGAAAATCAAGTAGAAGAGAGGATAGCAGATAAGACTTCAGAAAAGACAAAGTGGAGAAAGAAATCAAGTAGGAAGAGAGGATAGCAGATAAGATTCAGAAAGACAAAAATGCGGAGAAGAAAATCAAGTGGAAGAGAGATAGCAGATAAAGATTCAGAAAAGAATAAAAGGGAGAAAGAAAATCAAGTGGAAGAGGAGGATAGCAGATAAAGATTCAGAAAAGACAAAAGTGGAGAAAGAAAATCAAGTGGAAGAGAGGATAGCAGATAAAGATTCAGAAAAGACAAAAGTGGAGAAAGAAAATCAAGTGGAAGGAGGATAGCAGATAAAGATTCAGAAAGACAAGTGGAGAAAGAAAATAAGTGGAAGAGAGGATAGCAGATAAAGATTCAGGAAAAGACAAAGTGGAGAAAGAAAATCAAGTGGAAGAGAGGATAGCAGATAAAGATTTCAGAAGAGACAGAAGTGGAGAAGGAATGAAGAGAATGCGGAGCGAGATCAATTAAAGGCTCAGCAAATATGGAAGTGGAGAAAGAAGAGGAAGTGAAATATGGGGTGTCAGTTAAAGATCCCCCAAAGTCAAAAGTGGAGACAGAAAAGGACGGTACTGAGAGGATATCTATCAAAGACTCAGAAAAGACAGAAGCGGAAAAGGAAACCTTTGACAGAATGTCAGTGAAAGATCCAATAAAGATAGGAGCAGAGAAAGATATGGACGGAAATGAGAGGATATTAGTTAATGAGTATGAAAAGAAAGAAGTAGAGAAAGAAAATGAAGTAATGTATAGGATATCAGCTAATGACTCGGAAAAGATAGAAGTTAGAGAACAAAAGGAAGGGATTGAGAAGATATCAGATAATGACTCAGAAAAGACAGAAGTGGAAAAAGAAAAGGAAGTAAATGGGAGGATGTCAGTTACGGACTCAATAAAGAGTGAAGTGGAGAAAAGAACGGAAGTTGTTGAGAGGATATCATATAAAGATTCAGAAAAGAAAGAAACAGAGGTCGTGGAGTGTACATCTGTCATTACTAATGCATATGAAACTCCTACAATTCGTAAAGAGAATAATCTCACCAACAGTGCTGATGAAAGTGAAGATAAATTACACAAGCAAAATACTACAGAAAAACGAAACGAGGACAGAACAGGTATAGTTTCTAAAATATCTTCAGAAAGAAACAAGGAATCAGAGGATGTGGCCATCAAAAACATGACAAATGATACACATATCATTAAGAAGATCAAAGAGATTGATGTACAAGGCAATACTGAGATCACCCAAACACCAGATGAAATAGAAAAAGTCATTCAGGACAAGGATAGCGCTGAAAATTCAGAAAAATCCAATGTCTCAGATGAGGAAAAGGGAAATGTTTCCATTGAACGGGTTTTGACCAGCAACAGTGATTCAATAATATCAAATAATGTCAGTGATAAAAACGATCGTATTACAACGATGGATGTTGCTGCTGAGGGGTGTTCACAGACCAATATAAGCGATACAAATGGAGTTGGTAGCAAAAGACCTGAACCTAGCGCAAATAATGGCAAATCAGATGGTATGGTAGGGGAGGCTATCGTTAGGGGGAGAACACCTCCACTTTTATGTGGAGATTCTAAATCTAATGTAATTGATGTGGAATTAGATCCCCTCATTGAAGATGGACACAATTCTCAAGCAAACGACACAGCAGCTAAATTAGCAAAACCTCAAATCCAAGAGAACGAATTTACCATTGGATCACCAGATGGAAACTNTTTTAGATCCCCTCATTGAAGACGGACACAATTCTGAAACAAACAACACAGCAGCTAAATTAACAAAACCTCAAATACAAAAAATTGAATTTACCATTGGATCACCAGATGGAAACTGTACCGATGAGCAATCCAACGACAAAGATAAGATGGGCACCAAAAATGCAACAGAAAAAATGGAAGGAAAATATTCTGCAATCATTCAAAACAGCTCCAAGGATTCTAAGTTATGTGAACTGCCCATTAATATAAATGAAAGTATAAAAGAATCTGTTCAAATAATAGGAGCTAATGCAAGTGAGAAATTATCACATCGAGAAGATTCTGTTAAAAACTCAAGAGAACAGGACATGTCATTTGCACAAGAGGAAGATCAAGACCTTCACTGTGAAGTTAATCTAGACTTTGCCATTGAGGAAGATATAGTCAAAGAAAATATTTCAAAAGATCTAGTGGATGTCGATGCGATTCGAGAAAACTTTTCGGATTCCGCTATGATGATGTCCCCAATGAAAAGGGGAGACGATGACTATTTTGATTATGATGATGATCTATCTGACAACGACAGTCTCGCAGGTAATGCATGTTTCAACAGAGAAACAAAATTATTAAATGCTATGAAATCATTAAAAAAGAATTCAGAGATACTATAAGTAAACAACTTATATTCTGAATTATTTCATTTAAATCTATCATTTCAAATTATATTCTTAACTGTTAAAGTATTTGTTTCATATATATTTACTATTAGATATTCCAAAAGTAGTCAACGAAAAGACCCACAAAGCGACGACAAATGATGCAAACAAAATCATGAAAGATATTATATGCAACATAAGTGGCGTTGAAGAGAACAGGCAATTCAGAAAGGAGTACGTTTGTTTCACCTTTACTTTCACATTATACTTTTGATGATATTAATCATCATGAAGTGCATTTAAAGATAACAAAAATGTGCAAATATTTACTTGTTTGACGCTATTTTCATATATATCTTGAAGGTTCAAATCGATGACAGGAGAGCAAGAGGAAATGTCCTGTATCGTCTTTTGCAATCCGGATGATTCGTACAATGTTGACGTAATCAGAGATATTAACTGTATCAACATAGACCCGTTGATAGTTCCTTGTCTGGTCAGAGAGTTTGAACTGTTGGTCAGCAATATCACTCAACTTACCACTACAATGAGAGCTGAGGACGGGGTAATGTAACGAGAAACAGATGTACATGTACTCAAAATACCCACTTCGTTCACCATACATAATTTCACATCAATAGCACTGTGCATTTCAGAATTTCGAGCAACCTGTCCTTTTGCGTTTAACCTTAACTCAGATCTTTGCAATTCGCAAGGCTTGTTTTGTTTTCTATTTGGGACTTACGAGATTGATCGCTGTTCGTTATATTTGCCTAGTAGGATATTTATATTATTCAGTACATTAGTCGCTGATTATAATATTCCTGGAATATCCGACGTTACTGTTCACGAACGAAATGTACTTCATAACCAGAAATCTTTGTAAAACATATATCCCCCCTCCCGTGGTGCAAAATTGAAAAGGGTTATGTACACACCTAATTTAATTGATGTTCAAGATATTGAGCGGACAATATCTTATTATGTCCAGAGCGAAATGAATTTTGACCTGTAGTCATATGACCTAAAATCAATTGCGGCCATCTACTCCTTAGGAAATACCAGTGTACCAAGCTTGATATCGGTCAAACCAAGGTTTCTCAAGCTAAGATATTGAGTGGACAGTATTTTCTTATGTCTAATTTGACCCTTGACGATGTGACCTCAAATTCAAAATGAGTCATGTATCAGTATACAAAGTTTTTCAAGCAAACGATTCTCAAGATATTGAGCGGACAGTATCTTCCAAAGTCCAGTTTGACCCTTGACCTTTGACCATGTCAATAGGGATCATCTACTCCTTACAATGTGCTATTCTACAAAGTTTAATATCAATCAAATTAAGAAATGTTGTCTTCTACTCATAACAAATCCACATATGAAATATCACGACCAATTGAATGACTTTAAAAATATTGAGCGGACAAATTTAAGCTTACCGAAAGACTGACAGACGGACCGACCGATAAGGTGCACAGCAATGTGCCTCTCTGAGTCGAAGGGGACATACATTTAACAACATTTTTCCTGTGGTGAACAAGATGAAATGAAAAGATGTTTTCCAGAAATGGGTATAGTTTTACATCAAATATAGAATGTATCACCCCAGCTATACATTATACGCCTACATAAATAATATGCAGAAATTAATAGGAGCAAAATCTTCGATAAAATTCGACTAGGAAATCAAATATAAAGAAGCTTTCAGGGAAATTTATTCCTTGAAAAGAAAACTGTGTTCATGACTTCAAGTAGCTGTTAACTAATTCAAGCTTCGAAAATGAATTTAACTGCATTGAGTAAGATAGTATTCAGGCAAATGAAACTCCGTGTATGATTTAAATCAAAATATATACATGTATTTTTCATTCATTCAATATGCATTCAAACAACTTTATGTATCAAACCTTCGGATGTTTACTTGTATATATATTGAACAAAATACACTGCCTCTCTGTTGCAATAAGGGATATCAATTTTGAAACTTTTATCTAACTTGATATTTCCTTTGATCTTAGAAAATGAAATTGAATGTCCGTCTTCCGTTCATGAAATCTGAGATGAAGTACTTCCATTGTCCTATATTACGATGGCTTGCTCCAAATAGACAGTGGGTTGACATTCCCTCTGTTGAATACCTCTACGAAGATGAAGAAGGCTGCGTGAGTAAACTTGCTATCATCGCCATTGATGATGAAAAATATTTCTGATTAGAATACATATAATGTAAAAATAAGACTTTTTACGATCATTGCAGATTTTACCAATATTAGAGGCTGATATCAAGCAGTTGGGTATATTCGCCATTGTTGCAGCAGTCATCAAAGAACATTTTGTGTTTGGTTACAACGTTCACGAGGTTTCATCCGCTGTTGACAGGGGAACTGTGCTGGCAGGATCATACTGTCCACGATTCTACACAACAGAAACTAGGGCTGATTTGATGGTACAAATACAACTATAATGTCACAAAACATTACAATTTTCATTAAAGATCCTAAAAATATTGTCTACCTATCATCATCTTTTAACATGTGAATTATTTAGCGCTTATTTGTTATGCCTTAGGTGATTCCAATCGAAAGATCGGTGATTGATGATTCAAAAACTCCAGATGTTGAGGACTCCTCTCTTATGGTCTCGTCTAGCGCTCTCGTCATCGTGGACCTCTTGAATGATCCTCCGCAACCATTGACCCTTTATATCCTTTGCAGCAAACCCAAATCAAGGCCATGGACAGCCTCCATGACGTCAAGGATAGGTACAGCGGAATCGGGATATCTTTCCGGTTCACGTATAGTTTCCAGGGCGAAATCTAGGGAGTCGATCAACCATTTCCTAGGTAATTAAAAATATAACACGTAAGTTGAAAGTAAAAATATATATGTTTTGTGGTTTGACATTATTTATACCTAACGAGTCGTGTGTTTTCTATCCCGAGCCTTCACGAGGGGATAGAAAACACACAAGTTGGATATAAATTATATCAAACCACTAACCATAGGATATTCTTTTTATCACATGTTTAACACCCCATCATATTTCTGCTGTTCGGCCCTCGAAGCCACGTAAAGTTCTTTGGCTTTTTATCCACGTCACTACGCATAAAGAAAAAGTGTGTATAAAATGCACAAACAAATCGTGTTTGAAAATATCTCTATCCAGTTGTTAATTTCAGATTAAAATCTTCATGATATTAACGCTTTTCTTTTAAGAAAATACTCTTAATGATTCTTTACAACAGTAATATTGTTGAAAATTTTGCCCCCTCCTTTATGTTTGTACATAAACTAAGTAAAATTTAGGTACGTCTGTGACGTCACAATCAGCTTAGGAAAACACAGTGTAATAATTAGAATTTATGTTATGTGTATATCCGGATAAAGGCGTAAACATGTGATAAAATGAAATATATTTTTCACTTAATAGGTTGTTTAAGCATTCTATCTTTCGATTAAGATTGAGAGATAAAACCTTTAATCATTGTTATGCGATGATTTCAATACCATTACATACATGTATACTAGTAGTGGCCAGATTTTGATGTAAAAGTAAAGATAAAGAACAGTGATCAATCTCGTAAGTCCGAAATAGAATACAAAAACAGGAGTTGGGCAAACACGGACCCCTGGACACACCAGAGGTGGGATCAGGTACCTAGGAGGAGTAAGCATCCTCTGATGACCGGTCACACCCGCCGTGAGCCCATTTTCTTGATCAGGTAAACGGAACAATCCGTAGTCAAAGCAGTGTGTGAAAAACGGCTTAACAATGGCTAGGAAACACATCAGACAGCATTTGACTCAATGGTAGGTCATACTGGTAAACTAAATTGTTATAACGACCCTAGAATTTACGAAATGCTGCCTTTAAACGTGACTGTTGAAACTCCTGCAACAACTTGTCTGTAAGTAGCTTGCCTCGATTCAAAAACTGATCATACGCAGAACAAACTCTTGCGTATCGAATAAGTTGAGATATGGATATACGTTTTGATTCTGTTAGTTCAAAGTATTGTTTGTAAGTGCAATATGATAATGTGTTATCATTTACAAACGTATATATTGCAAGAAATAAAGAATGATACATGTACACAATGTACATGAAACAGGCCGGTGCATGGTTGCAGCTACAGTGACAAAAGAACTATGTTCAATATAAGTCCATGTGCTTAAACTATTGGTTGAAGGCAGTGAATAATAAACCAGGCAATATTCGCTAGATTATCATAATATACTATATGTGTACTACAGAATGTTGGTACGACTCGGACAACTATCTTGTACGGATGGGAGGAGGTTGTCTAGGTGTCAAAAGTATGATTCTTCAAAAGAAAGACCTCACCAAGGACGACAAAATTCAAGTTACTCTACACGAAAAACACAACAAGTGAGGAATTGTTTTATTATTGATAACTTTGATAAACACATTTGTGCAATATATCTATAAATAATGTTCCAATGTAAAGAACAGTTAATCCATTGGCATGTTTTATGGCATCGTCGGATACATTTGATGTCTTTTTACTCATCATCTGTAGATAAACTCGCAAATTAAACACCATGAAATACGCAAATTCGTGAATTAGAAACGGCTCATCATGCGATTTGACAAGAATTTCAAACTTTGCGTTATTAAAAAATATTATTGCAAGTTGACCGTGTATGTTCTGGGACATATATAGATTTGTTAAACGATTACAATGACTTAACAAATTGTTGACATGAAAAGAATAATCGAAAAGTCGTCCACGCATGTTTATTTCGCAAAGTACATACATATACATGTATGTACATGTAGGTATTAACAGGTGATGTATTTATACAGTGAACATTTTCAACGCTCACTCGTGCATGCGTTCTGCACATCAATCTTTCACATTTACTATAGGTACTTAATTGTTGAGATGAAAAAGGAGGCAAGGCGTCCAGATGTCAATACAGTGGTTGTTAACCTTTTGAAGACACTCAAAGAACACAGGATATATGTTTGTGTTGCTCAACGACGAGATGATCCCCGACGCATCAGGGTGTCCTGCGATTTAAAGGTCAAGGTCACTACTAGAATGGTTCGTAGGTTAGAAAGGGATCATTACATTAGAAGGTTCCTGATTCTCGCCAAAGAAGGTGACATAATCAGCGTCGGCGTGCGAGGGAATATAACTACCATTCCTAACAGGAAAAGAATCTTCCGATTTTACGCTTTAAATGGTTTTGTTGCCGACTGGGAAATTCAGGTAGTGGATTTATACTGTCAACGATCTTTACAACAATATTGTGGATTTCTTCAAGTTTTCCTTTGTACATGTGACAGCTTCGAAGTTGCATCGATATCTGGGTACGAGAAGTATGTGAAGTGGAAACTTTTAATCGAAATCCCCGTTACCCTACCAAAGGATAGTTCTCTGTATCATTATGAGAAAATGTCGAGATCATGCATCAATATATTCAACAAAGGTAAACATACAAATTACATGTTCCACCCTTCCATATTTTTTGGCCTTGAATTTTCTGCGTTATACCTCTATCTAAATCAAAATCCCCAAAAATGTGACATATAAAGAAAGACAACACATTCTTCTATAGATGAAAATCTGAAGCTTATTATTGCTTTACTCCAAAGGTCCGATTACAGTCGAGTTTCTGCGTTCATTCGCTAGATTGATTGGTAAGGAATGGTACAACTTAGCTCGGGGTCTTCGCTTAGAACATGTGCGAATTCAATCCATTGCACAACAAAACAAGAGGTGTTCATTAGAAAGTCTCGTCTATGACCTACTGCTCACATGGTTGAAAAGATCGTGTCATATAAGTGACAAGGTAAATAAATTGAAACAATGTTTAAACATTTAATTTGTTATGTCATTAAATTAAGGTAACTCCCTTTGCTGCAGAAAAAATACCTCAAAAATACTCTATCATCTAAATATATCCTCGTTTGTGCTTATCCTTGCATTGTCTAAGAAGAATAGGTTGCTAGTTATGGAATGCTTATTGCTGTTTCTAGGCTGTGCTGCTGGCATCTGCTTTAAGGAGGAGTGGAAGGATTGACCTTGCAGAAGAGATCAGTGACTTGGACAGGTCTTATAAGCGCGACTATTACAAGATTATTAATGGTAACGTTTTTTGTGTTATCAAATGTAAATTATTGTGATTAAGTAATTGTCTGGAGTGCTGAAGATGGTTAGTGAAAATTATTTCCAGTCCATAATCTACAAATATTTCACGATTCAATTTAATACAGATAACAGAATGGACAAAGCCATATACCTTGCCAGCAATAGCCGTGCCATACTGAAGTCTTGGCGATACCTTGGCCCTTTCCTTGAGTTAAGTCAGGGGGACATCGATGAAATCGATAAGACTGAATCCAATGAATTTCAGAAATGTGATAAAATGTTGAAGTTATGGAGAAGTCGTGAAGAACCATACCAAGGCCCTCAAAAGCTGAATTTGCTCTTGAGAAAGGCTGGGTTTGGCTACGTTGCAGGTACATTAATTACCATTAGTTTGAATAAATCAGAGAATGGAAATCAGATAAAAGAAATTTCTTTTACGTAAAGAAATATTTCTTGAAATATTATACAGTATATGGATAAAGTATTTTTAGGAAGGGATGATTTTAATTACAGGTAAAGAAAATACTCTATTTTCAGATCACATTGCCGTGGCTACGAGATGGAGACCAAAGACCAGTGTATAGACATTGTACGTGATAACTGGTCAAAAGAGACATCATGATGTAAATGTCCTCATTTGACTGTATTTTTCAATGAATGTAAAACAAAAAATGCAGACGATAGGCTGAATAAATGAATCGTCTAAAATGGCAGTCATTGACGTTCACCATTCAGCTCGCCAATATAAGGATACATTTATTGCACACCAGATGCACGCCTACAGAAAGCTGAATAAAAATAACCCCGTATCCGCATAAACGTACATGGTTTTGTACCCATAAAGTTATTGATGCATTCAGAACTGCTACTAAAGAGTAGTATTTTTACACCTCGTTAATGTTGACAAATTATGTGTATACCATAATTCACATGCTTAGTGCTGTTTGGTACTTGATGGGTAAATAACAAGATGGTGTTGAATAGTCAAGAGAAAGCATCGTTACAGAAGGCTCGAGGTGAGGATGTTTTCTCTGAACTAATCAACACCTTGTTTTTTTAATCTTACCGGTTTTTAAAATGTTTCCTTAATGGAACCCTCTGATGATAGAAACCATCCAACCATTCACTTGCTGAAATACAATGAGAACACTCTGAGCAGTCAGGTGACAGATATGATTTGCTGCATGGTACCATTCATCTAGTAATACTGTCTATAAAAGGCTCTTATACAACTTCTTAATTCATTCCACGAAAAGGGGAAATGGATTCAATTAATGAAATGTTCTTAACTCAAATTAAATCTCAAGAAGTTACCTACGGTGAGGATATAGATACTGTTCTCAATAGATAATATCTTGGGATTTAGAATCCGAGAGGAATACAAGTCCATTATGTTCAGCAAGCATTGACCAGAAATTAGACTGTTATAGGATATACCTAATGAAAAATTGATAATGGTTTCAAATGCAGTTTTAAATGAGTTCCAAATAGAAAATACTAATACCGTTTCCAACGATAAAAAACAGAACACTATTAGGCTACGTCTTTTGTGATACCTATTTCTGAAACATCTTTGACTTTTTTAAATCGTGAACCAAACCAGCTGAAAGCGAATTATATACAGATGCATGTACATGTAAACCCATTGGAACTAATATCATTTCTAAAGTTGAAATAAGTATGTATTATAATACACAAGCTTAGTGGGACTGTATTCTAATTCATCACGAATAACTGCAGCCACTAGAATGTTCGCCTTTAACTGTTGGAACAATTTGTATGTGAAAGAACATGTCTCGACTGTTCTGATGCATGCAATCAAGTTCTATGTGAGAACGAATAGTGATCAGGACCAAGAAGCAAGTGACGTTCTGTCATGGAATACATTTAAAATCAAACTGTTTCAGTGAAACTGATAGATAATGTGTATAAATTAAAAAAAAATGTTTTTCAAAGAAATTTAAAATGTAACAGAATTTATGTGCAAAATTTGGTTCTCTTTTATTTGCAAGTTTCAAATCAACAGTTGAATAATTATATATTGACTATTCAACTGTTAAGTATTGAATAGTCAAAATATTCAATGACGTCAATGACAGTTTGCAATTTCAACTATTTTTGTAAAACAAAGCATGGCCCTGTCAATAATGATAATATAAAGATAACGAACAGCGATGAATCTTATAATTCCTAAACGGAATACAAAAAAAGTCAGAGCTGGGCAAATACGGACCCAGGCACTACTTAAGGTCAGACTCACCGTGAGCACTTTATCTTGATCAGGTAATTGGAGTAATCTTTAGTTAAAATCAATGTATAAAGAACGACCTAACAATTAGTATGAAACACGTCAGACAACATTCGACCTAATGGCAGGTTGTATAGGCAAACTAGATCGTTTTAACGATAACAGAATTTTTGTAATGTGGACTTCGAACAAGAATGTTGAAACCCTTGCAACATCAACTTGTTTTTCTCAATTAAAAAAAAACACTGATCATACGCAGAATAAGTTCTTTCGTACCAAATTAGTTGGGAGACATAATCACGACATACAGGTAATTATGGAATGTTGTTACATAAATATCGGAAGTTGACGACGGAGAAGCTGAAATCATCCCGTTTTTCAAAAAGTGGCCCACTACATCTGGGAAATGTTTCTAAAAAGCACGATATGATTTGGATTATGAGATGTGATGATATATAATAATTATACATGTGTGAAAAAGTGGAAATTATGAATTTGAATACAAAAATCGTGATTTTCAAAAATTTCTTCGCATAAATATGAACAAAAAGTAACTGGCAGATTCGAACTCGGAGACCTACGGTTTACCAGTCCGATGCTTTTCCTACTGAGCTATGAAGTTATACGACCAAAGTGATCGAAAAGAAGCTGTTTACAAATTATTTAAATCGATATCTTGTGACGTTTTGTTATAAAGAGTATAAGCTTTAGTGTAGTGGGCTACTTTAAGTTGTTGGTTTTCTGTTGATGTCTATATTCAATAAAATATCCAAGTACGAAGCAGACGTGAACTACTCTGTGGTGTTTTTTTAATTTCGAGATAATTCGGATATATCGAATTGATATAAGAATTGAAATGATTATTGTTAATAGATAAAACATCGTCGGTATATCTAAATGTCGAATTAATCTTTTGAATAAACTCTGTCTTATTAGAATAAAAAAAAACAGGTACACTGTAATCTGATAAAGGAACAAAATTGATATTCATGGGAATTCCAACAGACTGTTGGAAGACCTGATCACCAAAGACTAAAAAGATCGTCAATGAGGAACTCCAGCATTATTATCTAAAAGTGCCTGTGGGAAGAATCAGAGTGGATATTTTATTGATACATGTATGCATATTTTTTTCTTTTCATTTTTGTTAAAGAAGCGTCTGTATATAACGTCAAAAAGTCTAGCCTTTAATTCATTGTGAGGAATGGTCGTGTAAAATTTTGTCAAGTCATACGGCGAGTGTGACAGGTCAGCAGAGGATGCTAACTCCTCCATGGCACCTGATCCTGCCTTCGCCTTTGTCGCAGGTCCCGTATTGCCCTACACTCGACTTTGTATATACATGTATGTTTTTTTAAGGATTATGATTACGTTTAACACAACGTGTTTACCTAACTTTGGGACTTACGACATTGATCACTGTTCGTTGTCTTTGCCTTTACATTTTTACAGATTCATGTCAATGGTGTGTTTTAAAGATTTATTAATGAAAAGGTGAAGATAGCAAACAGCAATCATGATATATCATGAATCAATCAAATTATACAGAATACAAAATTAATAGTATGGCAAACATGGACACCTTGCCATACCAGAGGTGAGATCAGGTGCCTAGGAGGAATAAGCATTCCCTGCCAACCTGTCACACTCGCCGTGAGCCCTATATTCAGATCGTATGAGATACACGGAGTAATCAGTAATCAAAAATCAGTGTGTAAGGAACGGATTCAGTAGTATGAAACATGTCAGACAGCATTTAATCCAATGCTATAACAGCACGACACAATGTTAACTTCGCCTTTTTGTATACACTGTATTAGGTTTGTTATTGCCTGTCTAAGGAAATTTGACGGCTTGTTAAAACCGTAGAAGGCAAAGTAAAATGAACCTAATACAGGCAAACTAGATCGTTATAGCGACCGTTTAATTTGTGAAATACTGAATTTCAAGAAACCCCTGTTATAGCAATTTATTTTTCAGTAGTCTGCCTCATAAATCTACATTTGTCTTGCCTCGTGCTAGATTGCCATTCTATCGTTGAACATATATGCTAGAAAGCGAATAGCAAAATTTAGATGGCACATCCATGGGGAATGATTTTCTAATTGTGTATCTTTATAATAATACAGATATATAGATATGAAGCATATTAGTTTCCGACAAAAAAGGCATTTATTAGGTTCATTTTACTTTGCCATCTACGGTTTTAACAAGCCGTCAAATTTCCT
>CAJDSM010021427.1:9653-21679 GCA_903981925.1 Ostrea lurida
GAGAAAGCATCCCTATTGACCGGTCACACCCGCCATGAGCCCATAGTCTTGGTCAGGTACAAGGAACAATCCATAGTCAATCAGTGTGTAAAAAAAGGCTAACAATGACACACATCGGAGAGCATTTGGCTCAATGATAGATCATATGGTAAACTAAATTGTTATAACGACCATAGAATTTAAAAATGCCCCTTTAAACGTGAATGTTAAAACCCCTGCAACCAACAACTTGTCGTAAGTAGCCTGCCTTGATTCAAAAACTGATCATTCGCAGAAACAAGCCTTGCTATCAATAAGTTGAAGAGACATACCTGTACACACCATATGCAGGTGATGATGGAATATTGCTACATAGATATGGAAGTTGAAGGTGGAGTAGCTGAAATCGTCCGTTTTGTCATAAAGTTGATGTTAGTTTGCCGTTATGCCCAATGTTCAATAAAAACCAAGTACGAAACAGACATGGAAGACTCTGTGGTGTCCTTTATTTGTAGTTCGTTTGATATATGAATCGACATATAAATGAAATCATATCATTGCTAGATAAAACGTGGTCAATAAATCGAAAAAAGTTGAATAAAGGCCACCGCTAGATATTTCTTCTTTTCATATGTAGAAGTTTTTGAATGCTTTCTGCCTCATAAGAATATAAAAATATGTCAGCTAATAAAGGACACAATTCGTGCCTTATGCTTAATCCACCTGCAATTCTTCTTCTTCAACTATAAGTTATACCGATTTAGTTCGCCTGTATGGCTCCATTGATGTCAAATGCTGTTGATGTGTTTCATAGCAATTGTTAAGCCGTTTTTCATACACTGATTTTGGCTACAGATTACTCCGGTTTACCTGATCAAGAAAATAGGCTTACGGTTGGTGTGACCGGTCGACAGGAGATGCTTACTTTCCCTAGGCACCTATCCACTCTGGTGTGTCCAGGGGTCCGTGTTTGCCCAACTTCTTGTTTTATCTATCAATAATAATGATTTCCATGTACTCTATTTGACTAACGAATCACTGTTGTTATCTTTGCTTTATATTCTAAGCAATGCGGTTATAAAGCATAGCGATAAACATAATTACGTCGATTCTAAACGACTGGAGAAATAAAATACATATAGAATGTTGATTTAAGAACTAAATTTCTGATTTCCAATATATGAAGACATGAACTGCACATTTTACCCTGGCATAAATTTTTAATTGCGCTCCATGTAGTATGTAGGCGTGAAATATCGAAGTACATACCCACATTCAAAATGAAATTTCATTTTTTCAAAAAACATCAGCAATCATATACTATTACATGTATAATAGTATTATATGGATTAAAAAAAAAATTCAAAACTGTTCTTTGCTTTAATTGTAAGGAGTGTGAACGATCGATCGCGGCAAGTTGGCTGAGATCCAAAATAGTAAAGTCATTCACCTGGATGTCACGTGAAGATGAATATGAGGAAATTATGACTTCTACTTAGTTGGATCTCAGCCAATCAGAGAGCTAGGATTGATTGATGATTATTTATTGTTTTACGTCCCACCGAGAATATTTCACTCATATGAGACGTCACCAATGCCGGCGAAGGGCTGCCAAATTTAGGCCTATGCTCGGCACTCAGGGCCTTTGAGCAGGGGGATCTTTATCGTGCCCACACCTGCTGGGACACGGGCCTCAGTTTTAGCGGTCTCATCAAATGACCCCCCATTCAGTCGCCTCTTACGACACGCAAGGGGATGCTGAGGACCTATTCTAACCCGGATCCTCACGGGTCGAGAGCTAGGAAGTATTTCTAGGAAATATTCAGTCATATAATAAAATAATATATTACTTGCATATATGTAAACATCGATTCTCTGCTAAACGTTAGCTACAGTACCATATACATGCACTGCAAAGTACAATTATGTAATTTTTATGTTTGTAGGACGTATGAAGGTAAGCTTCTGGAATCTTGAAGACCATACCCACATCAACTTCCGGAAAGTTTGGACAGATTTGCCATGACAACGTGGGCAGACATTTATACTTCATAGGAGGTAATGTCGGGAACTACTGAAAAAAGGCATCGTGCATAGTATGAAAAGTTGTGCTTTACATAGGATCTATAATATATCTACACTTATGTAATCATTACCAAAACGACTTGCATTAATATTGCATCTTTATTTTCATTTATCATCATTTGAAACTATGTACACAGTGTATTGTAATATCCACGGTGTCCTCTGCACCATAGATAAAGAAGAAAGAAGCAAAATTTCGTGACTGAGCGCCCTGATTGTTATCCTATACAACCAGTGTATCGGCCATGTCTCGGCCGGAAGTGGTAGATGATGATGACGACACAGATGACGGGAAGCCCGTCCTTGTCTCAGAGTTTATATCTCCATGGAATCTTGCTCTACTACTATGTATTTGGTCGCCACAGTCACCGTTGGCAACTGTTGGTAAGTTTATTCTTGCAGTAGATTACCAACAATGACCATGAATGTTTTAATTCTTTTATGCAATTTGTCCAATATTGAATATTCATAATTTTTATATGATTTATCTGCATGTAGAATATTTAGCATACCTAAGCTGAACGTTTACAAGAGGTTTCCTTTCCATCGCGTTTGTAAAACCTAGATCTCTTTGTATGTAATTCACTACATGTTTTCTGTACAGTTTAAATTTTAAGAATGTTCGACTCTTTTTTTTCAAACCAACAGGCCCATTTCAATCAAAACTTACAACATATTATTATAAACGAAATGGTATCAACATTTTATGGCTCTGTTTAATCGTTTTGTATATATTGATGATGGAATTTCATACATAATTCCCTAGCATAATTCCAAATCTTTGATGCTTCAGTTAGAACATTCAAGCTTCTTGTAAAAAGTCGGTTTCCTGTCTATTTACAGGAAGTCGCATATATGTTATGGGAGGATCTCTTTTAGAAACCGCCAACAGGTTAGGATAGTGGAAGTGGTTCGACACCGAAAAGGGCGAGTGGGAAGAGGACTCCGATCGGAAAGGTAAAGCGTTTGGTTATCATATGGAACGTTACCATTGCCGGTGAAGTGAGATCTGCAAAATTTAAGCCTATGCTCGCCGCTTACGGCCTTGAGCAGGAAGGACTTTATCGTGTCACACCTGCTGTGACAACGGCCTTCTTTTTATTGTCTCAACCAAATGACCTTCCCATTTAGTCGTCTCTTTACGTCAAACAAAGGTACTGGGGATCTATTCTAACCTGGAGCCCACGTGATTCATAATTTGCTTTCCAAATTCGATGTGGCATGTATTTCATAATTTGCTTTCCTTAATCGATGTGATATACTTTAATTTTGTATTTTTCTCTTTCTTTCAATACAGGTGATGTGTCTAATGTAAGTTGTGTAATTTGGAAGTCCCGTTCAAACAGGAAGGAGACTCGGGTAAATGAGTGACTAAAATGGATTTTATGTAGCAAATCATAGTTGTTCAATTTGTAACCACTACAGCAAACTGAAGAATTTGTTACTTCACATGGTTTTTTTTTTATATAAACATTCATCTAATTTTCATAGTGCTGGTCAAATTTCGATGTTGTATTCATTTACAATGTATTATTGATCTCTGTACACATTAAAGAAATTGTTTAATTTTACAAACAAAATTGACAAAAAATCCCTTGTTTTGTTTGAACCATGTTAATGGTCTGGCGTCATTCAGAAACCTTTCACAGACCTGGTGTACCCCTTTTGAACAATATCAGTATTCTAGAAGCAAAGTTGACAGTAGTTTTGATCACCTTTTCAGCATAAAAGATGAGTAACAATAAATGCAACTCGGGTTGTAAACTCCCTTTTTATATGAAAACTTCTTGTCATATGAATAAATATTGACTGTGGAAAGTTTAAGTTTTTGAAGCCTTCGTACTGACAATAAAAACACCGGAGACATGCATTTTATATTCACCAGCTAATGCTGGCACGAGATATCATTCTAAAAGTACCGAACTCCATCAAAAGGACACTGCACTGACCAGTAATGACTTGGAAACTATACAAGGAAATCGTTCTAACAATCACAACTAACTTGATCAACAGTCGGCACTAGGAATCGGTACAATCCAGGCAACTTTCGAAATCTAATTCACAATACAATAACCTTGTTGAAATCAGTCAAAAGCCAGCATCACGGTAAAAAAAAAAAAAAACTGGGAAAGGAAAACCACAACCTGCAGGGCGTTTCACAAAAGCTCGTAAATTACGTACTACGTAGCGAGTTACGACGCAGTTAAGTACAAAAGTACAACGTAGGCACTAAGTTACATGTACGACCGTTTCACGGAAGTAATTTAGATCTATTCTAATCCAGGGCCCTTACAATGTACATACAACTTCACCCTACGTAAGGGCAGTCTCAGGTTCCCGGTTCAGTATCCTCCCTGCAGCAGTTCTCCAAATGGGGGGGGGGGGGGGGGGTGCTGTGCGTGCGTGCGTGTGTGAACTTTTAATTCCTAATCGTAACAGTCACTTTATAGAAATTAAGTTAATTTCCTTTGGAGTCTTTCCGGGATTTAGAAAAATATTACAATATCATCTGATACATCAGGCAGTAACATTTTTTTACCGTAATTATGACCGTTTTAATTTTCTATAATTAATTGAAGACTTTAAATAAAGAGATTAGGACTAAGGTTTTCACCTGTGGTCAATGTAGAGCTCTCGCCTCGTGATCGGGAGTGTGCGTTCGACCCCGTGCTCGGCCGCGTCAAACCTAAGACGTGAAAATAGGTAGTGATGCTCCTTCGCCAAGAGCTCGGCATTAGAAGTGAGAATCACGGTTTATCGATATGACCTTAAAAACGGAGATCCCGTGTTGCAGCCTGTGTGGCACGCAAAAGAACTCTCACTGCTAAAAGCCATGAGTGCTAAGCATAGGTTAAATTGCAGCCCTTCACCGCACAATGGTGACGTCTCAATATGAGTAAATATTTCCGACGACGAAAAACAACAATAATCAATCAATTAATTGACATACACCACGACCAATGGGGGATGCAGGAGTATAGAGCATTATAAATTGTAACCACAGCATGACACTATCAAAAGCCTCTTGAACATAAATAAATAAGACATAGATTGTTTATGTTTACAAAAAATATAAGCTTTTAAGAAACACTGGGTCAGTTGTCCTGGATATGGTAGATGGATATCTAGGTAAGATTATTTTGTTCTAAGAATTCTTTTGTTCTACTAGTGATGTCTATATATGGTATTATGTCTCCCTCTTCTAGGGGGAGACATGTTGTTTTTTGTACTTTCTGGCCGTCTGTCACAAAATCTCGCGAGCGCTTCTCCTCCTAAACGCTTATCAGATAGACTTGTGACTTTGTACAGTGCTTCCTTGCCATTTGTAGATGTGCATATTGTCGGGACAGAGGATCCAATATTTCCTTCAAGTTATGGTGGACCCAACAGGGGGGTTGGGTAAAATACACAAAACTCCGAGCGCTGCTCCTCCTAAACGCTTATTCAGATAACTTGAAACTTTGTACAGTGCTTTCCTTGCATTTGTAGATGTGCATATTGTCGGGACAGGAGGATCCAATTATTTTCCTTCAAGTTTGTGGGTCCAACAGGGTGAGGTGTAAATTAAAGTAGCTTGTGAACATTCTCCTTCTATACGGTCTATCAATAACCTTGTAAACTTTGTACAGTCTTCCTTGCCATTTTTAGATGTGCATATTTTCGGGACAGGAGGATCCAATTATTTTCCTTCAATTATGGTGGATCCAACAGGGTGGATGTCTATAAAAACAGTTAAGATTGACAGAATGAATATACTAACATATTTAAACACAAACATATTCAGGACAGGATCGAGGATCCAAATATTTTCCTCAAGTTATGGTTAAACAGGGTGGAGGGTGTAAAATAGCTATGCTGAACACTCTTCTTCTAACGTCTATCAGATAACCTTGAAACTTTGTAAGTGAATATTTATTGTCCTTTTCAAATATATTTTTATTCCAAAATAATTTAAAGTTTGCTGTTTTCAATGCGTAAACTGCTCCAACTTACTTCATATCATATAAAACATAAAAATTGCTTTCATTACTTAAATAGCATTCCCGTAGCCTTCTTTTCATGCACTAAGTGCAGTTCATAATGTTTATGTTCCTCATCTTGGCTTCATACCATGAAGTACATTAACAAGAGGAATACTACAATATTGCTCATATCAATTTTGAATACTTCTTCCATTCATCTCATCAATTGCACAAAATATTGTGATAGTGTCAATGTTCCTGCTCAAGCTTCCTCCTCCATACCAGGCACTATATTAATGGGAGGTTGTAGTAATTTAGAGCAATTTCAATTTGGGGAGGAGGGGAGACATTTGTTTTCAATAAAAGCAAATTATATTTCCTCTATAGTTATATCAATATGATATGATTTATTGACCAATTATGGACCCACAAGGGGCAACAATATACAAAGAACATTTATGATTAGAAACATATACAAAAGATATTCATGCGTAGCTAGGACCATTTTAATGTGTTAGGCCATGAAACCGAAGGTTTCACCGAGACGCGAAGCGCCGAAGGGGGGTAGGTGTTTGGAGGGGGTCGCCCCTCCCACTTGGGGGGGGGTTCGGGGGTCACCCCCGAAATTTTTGAAATATTAGTACTATTTGCGCTATTCTGAGCATCAAATCTATTGCAATTAACATAAAATATTGTATGTAACTTTTCAATTTCTGCATATAATACATGTACATTGACCGAATTCTGTAAATGCAAGATTTTAAAAAAAATCTATAAAAATTTTAATTTTTCATTGCTTTATTTTTTTCATTTCTTCAAAATTCTGTCTTTTGAGTTATCTCACTGTAAGGATCGATAACTATGGCTTTGTTTAAACTGAAAACATCTGACGGAATAGTAATTTTATATCCATTAAAAAAAAAAAAAAAGGTAGAATATATATATAGATCTATATGTTATATTTTAAAACAATAATTTTAAAAATATCTGACGGAATAATAATTTTATATCCACTTTTAAAAGAGAGAGAGAGAGAGAGAGAGGAGAGGAGAAGAGAGAGAAGAGAAGGAGAGGAGAGAAGAGAGAGAGAGAGAGGAGAGGAGAGAGAGAGAGAGAAGGAGAGAGAGAGAGAGAGAGAGAGGAGAAATTTATAATTTCAAGTTTTTCAAACTCTGTATTGGGGGGGGGGTGTGGGGGGGGGGGGGAGTGGAAAAAGGTCTATTGTTCACAACCCCCTGGATTTAAAAATTTATGGATCCGCCCGGACACAGACCTGAATGGTAGCGAAATCATTCTCGGCAACGGATCAAAAATTTTGATTTATCAGTTTAGTCGTAAAATAGGCATTTGAAATTGTCCCACCTCGTGTGTGTATAAATTACAAATCTTTTTGCAATAAACAATATTGCGTGGGGCGGGTAGACCTATGGGAATGCTACCCCAGAGGAATTCGATATGACTGAAAAGTGACGGATATGTACAATTTGAAGCTTTCAAATTTACTTTGTGTAGTCAAAAAAAAATAAAAAATAAAAATACAGCTTTAAATAACGGAAAATAATATAAAAATAAAATAAAACCCCTGCTAGTCTAGCTCGGACTAACGACTAATTACAGATCAGCAGTAGGCACTCAACCACAAAGTCACTTACTAGTATACTTTATTTCGTCAAAAAATAAAAATACAGCTTTAGTGGAAAATGCTGTGATAAACCTAATAAGGATTTGTGGACACGATTTTAGCAACTTAAGCCTTCCAAATATACAGCAGCTTCAATATTCTACCTAGAAATTGACGGTGAAGTAGTTTCAAACTCTCATAAAATTTCGAATGCCTTCAATGATTTCATTTGTGACATAGGTATGACATACATCTGCCACAAATGATGAATCACTACCAAATATTGAATAACTAATGCCAAAAGGCTCAATCAACATTCCACATGTATCCAAAGAATTCTTGAAAAAAGAAATTAAAAACATGTCAAGTTCAAAAGCTTTGTAAAACTGCTGAAAGTAATTTTGTGCTTTATCATGAACTTTTCTATACAGGAGGGTGACATTGCAAGTGACTGGGAAAAAAACTAGAAACTAGAGTTTTAAAAAAATAGAGTTGCCCCGCTTTTTAAATCTGGAGACAAATTATAGACCTGTATCTGTTTTATACCTAGTATCGGAGGCAAAATTTTGGAAAGTCATGTTTTTAAAACTTTTTACGACTATTTGAGTAAAAGCACTTTTAAAAGAGCATCAGTCGGGTTTCAGACCAAAACATTCGTGCGAAACTGCTTTTAAATTACATAATATCGTTGAAATGGCTTGAAAACATTGATAAGGCCAATAAAAATTGTCTGTTTCCAGCTGCCAAGGCAAAAACATCCAGGTAGGTAGGTAGGGATTTTTTCTGAAAAAGGGATATAATATGATAATATAATAATGAACCTACAGTGGCTCGATTGTGATTTAATGTCTATTGTTTTGCCTTTGTCGTATTACTTATTCAGGGATGAAAGCAAGTGGTGTCAGAGTCTGCAAGTCAAGGAGCACTAATTGTATCATGCATACCAAAATATATTAATCTCAATATCTTTGATGATGTGTTCGATGAACATACGAATTAATGCACTATATAAATGGCACGATGGATGACTGGTATATACATGTACTCATGGTCGCCGCCCTGCAAGCGGCACCAGATAGCCTCATGCAATCATTGTGTAGATTCATTGCTCTACAAGGATACAAGATGTCGATTTTATATATATGATGAAAGGTATTCAAGTTTACATTATACCCTTTCCCCTCATGAAATGAGACTGAGGGACGCTTTGAGGCCCCCTGTGGGTCTATGGGGTGACGCCCATTTTACAAATTTTAAAGGGTTTCAAAATACATGTATCTCTACTATGTTGTTATTTTCGCTATTTTCTTTCGATCATCTTTCTTACTGTCAGAGGGGAAACTTAGATAAAATGACTTTGAGAAAAATTGATAAGTTCTTACAATAAAAGTGTCATTTATTTCCCCAAGAGTTTTATTTCTCTAAACAATACAGAGACCATGTTTGAGGAAATATGCTTGGGCCAAGAACAATCAGATTGGAAATGCAAGCCTAAGTGGATATGAGAACTTTGTTGACTGGTTGCCAAATTGTTATTCTTTTTAGTAAAATCAACATTCTGACAGTTTTATTTGCATTAAAATCTACAGCCCAGGTATTAGACCATTTTTAATCATATAAAGTCATTTGTAAGTGAAAGGGTTTGGTTGTCAATATCACTATCAATGATAGCCAATAAGGAGGTGTCATCAGCATATAATCGAATATTATTAGAAATATCATTAGTGATGTCATTAATATATCATACATATGGAAGGCTATTTTTCCTAAGGGATAGATTGAATATCTTTGTGAGTGGCTTATAAATAGTAAAGCATGTTTTAAGTAACATAGGTGAAATACCATCAGGTCCTGGAGGTTTGGAAATGTTTAAAAATTTTAACTGATCAATAACATCTTGCTCAATTTCAAAATCAGGGGGCCCAGGTCCATGCTCTGGTAATTCTGGATTCCCAGTGATACTTGAAATGTTTGAGAAATACGAATTTTAAATTAATTTGCTTTGTCAATAGGATGAACAAGTATTCTACCTGTTCTCGGGGTTAAATACTTTTTCATCCCAATTGACCAAAGCTAAGTCATTATTCAAGTCGTGGAAGTTACTTACTTAGTCCTCTTCGCTCCGGCCGGAGCACAGGGCCTTCACAATGACCTCCATCGTGTTCTGTCTTGGGCTGTTCTCCTCGCTTCACTCCAGGTCATGTCACTGTCCTTGAGTTCTTCGCCAGGTGTTGACAGGTCTTCCTCTCTTCCTCTTCCCCTGTGGGTTCCAGTCCAAGGCATGGCGTGGTATGTGCCCCGGTCCTCTGCGAAGGGTGTGTCCAATCCAGCTCCACTTTCTCTTTTGGATGCTTTGGGTGATGGGATCCTGCTTTGTTCTGCGCCACAGTTCTTCATTAACTTAAGTGATCGTGGAAATTAGCAAGGTTATATAATAAAAGTATTCCTTATACTACGTTTATAGGTTAACTGCTAATGGGCCTTAAAAGATAAATGGACAGTGACAGGGGAATTAGAACTGCATATAGGCTCACTTACAGTAAAATCGTCTACACAAAGCACATCGTTAGTAAGGGCGAGATCAATGCAAGTGCATGAACCACGTGCACTATTCTCATTAAAGTGTGTTGGTTCTTTTACTACATTACTAAGAATTAAACTCTGTAAAAAAAAAAGTCTTAAAAGTATTGTTACCTGTTCCAAGCATATTGACATTAAAATCTCCTATCAAAAACAGTTTATATTCAGTATCATGTATCGTTAAATTTTTCCCAATAAGCGTAACAGAAATTTGGAGGTCCATATAACCCCAGCTAAAAATTTGTCACTATGAGTGTGAATTTCACCCATAAGATTTCAATATCCGTGCAACATAGGTCATTTCTAATAGAGGTCCATATAACCCCAGCTAAAGATTTGTCACTATGAGTGTGAATTTCAACCCATAAGATTTCAATATCCATGCATTGATCATAGGTCATTTCTAATATATTATAGTAGTACTTGTATTGACACATATAAATTATGTTACTATCAGTTTTGATTTTCTTCTTTTATATGTAACTCTTGACTTGTATGCCCTTATGGGCCCTAAATTGGTTTAATAAAATCTATTCTATTCTATTCTATTCTAAATTAAGCCTCCCCACCTCCAAATCTATTTCTGTCCTTCCGGATTGGTGGATGGTAACCATTACTAGCAGTAAGAGGTCTTTACTTATATTATCATCTAAATGAGTTTCAGTAATCGCAATGGATGGCATCCGGGGGATGGCATCATTTCCCGAAAGTTCATTTGCTTGATACCGTACGTATGTGTCAAGCATTTCGATCAAATGTGCATGGTGATTTGACATTTTATATCTATAATTTAATCTAATGGCATTTTTTTTTACTATATACATAAACGGAAGAGATTTTTAAAAATATGTGGATATTTCGTAGGGGAAATGCTTTCAAGAATATTTTTCTTTCAAAATCAGCCCAACTGAAGAGAATACTATATTTATGATTTAGATCTACTTTACGTTTCTTCTTTACTGATTTTGAAAGAAAAATATTCTTCAAACTTCAAAGCAATCAACATTTTTTTTTTTTACTTCTGCCTGTGTACCTTTGAGTTCGACTGAGATATATATTATTGACTGCATCATGTAAATAATTTTCAAGAACTTTACAAGCCAAAAATTCTAAGTTCATATATAATTAAAATCCAGATTTGAAATGGGGAAATTCTAACCCAGTGCTGTTTTTCACCTATGCGAAAAAACTGTACCGATTTTATACAGGAGACATATATGCTTTACCGGGAATATTATATTTTCCGAACACATTTAACAATTACCTTACTACACAGGTAATTGTGACGTATACACAAACGTTGTTATTATCAACCACTCCGGCAGCTTGAACAAGTCTAAACGAAGCGGGGCATAAAAAAAACAAACTAGAAAATGTCACAACAAGGAGCTGCTTTACAAAGTTACAATAATGAACTTGTGAAATGTAAGTCTATATGTGTGTTGAGTAATGTATATCCAATCGTAAATTGCATGTTTGTTTTTACGAAGTAGGCCTATATCGTGGTTTGTTTTCATTTTTTAAATGGCTTTCATGACCACTTTTTGCTCAACCAATGGTTGAGCCCTGGATAACCTGAGTGTAAATATGTTATATAGATTTGGTTTAAAAAGTTGTGGAATAGTATTTTAATGTTGTAAATCAAATTGAAATTGATTGCAATTTTGCGCAAATTGAAAATGCAATGAAAACCTGTTCTCCGAAAATTGCATATCGAAAGTGAAAGTACAATTAGTACAAAGGAACGCACACCGATTTTCCGAAAACGCAGGCAGATGAGGCCTCGATGGGGAATGTGA
>CAJDSM010021435.1:0-18659 GCA_903981925.1 Ostrea lurida
ATCGAATGCTGCTGTAACAAGCGCTGACTGTGCATGCTTATACAGATAGAACGTTCTATCGTTAAAGACAGATTCCTCCGACCCACTTTAACAATAGAATTCTACCCCTATACTCGCTTCGTAGCAAAATGAAATTTCTAAATACGGTCTGCATGGACCATAAAATAAGATAGAGAAGTTATAAATACCTGTAAACTGAATTTAAACCACTGTTTTAAGTGATATTTGCATTGCAATTAAAGATTTCAATATATTTTGTCAAGCTGATTGCTTCACTCACTTCCGGCAAAATGGTGTCAAATTGAATCGTGAAATTTCAAACGACTCGTGCTAACACATTTTTCTTGGGATTTTCTTCATTTAACGGACTTAAAAATATGAGAAAAGGTTAGTTACTACTAAATAAGACCTAATTTTATGCTCATTCTATCTAATAGCTGTGAAATTCATTTTGGAATGGATCCATTCCGATTTGCTTCAATGTGAGTATATAGGGAAGGATTTCTAACTGTGATGAGGGGACCGAGTCACAGTTAGAATATTCTAACCAAGTAATGCTTATAGCAATGCACCATTACCTTCCTGTTTGAAAGACAGATCTCGATCTCTCTCTCTCTCTCTCTCTCTCTATATATATATAGTGTAACTTTGCTTGTTAATACAGAGCAAATGTTTGTATAATTTAATTTCACTGCACTACAATATCTTTTTTGTTTTAATTTTTTAAATTCCCTTGGGAGGAGGCAACTTTTGTTTCATTCATATTTTATGAATATCTTATATCATCACTTATCCCTTGGGATTGATCTACTTCAAGATATCGATTAGTCAGTGTAACTTGTGGCTATCAGCCTGGACCCGGGGTGCAGTTTTCAGGTGATTAGCAGATCCAAACAATCTAGTTTTGTTAGACAGATTGTCAACTGGTTGACATGCAATATGAAACCAGTTCTGATCAAAAGACGTGGTTGCATGGCCAAACTGTTTGATCAGCTGTGACAGGATACTTTACCGAAGTTCTAATACCTTCACTACTCTGTAATCGTCCATGTCACCCAGCTGGACTTAGCATCGAGAACCAGTTTACGTGTTGAACCAGTTATATCTTATAGATATTTTGATTGGTTGAAACCAACAAAGTATCAAATGAAAATAGCCGTCTTATTTGTCGCACTGGAAGCGAACAATGGAGAACATTCAACATGATGCTAGCTGAAAACTCTTGTTGAATGTTGCACAGCGGATTGCTTTAGCTTGTCGAGGTATAGATGTAGACGTTTTCAACGTTTCAAAAATTGCGATTGTTCTGTAAGATATAGCGTACATGCTAAGGAAGTTGATTCTTAATCGGGGATTTTAACTCGAATTTCCTTTCAGTTGACGGTGTTATCGCGTACTGCTAGGAAATATGAAACATTGATTACATAATGCTCCTACTTATTTTATATATTCTACTTCTGTTTATCAGATATTTGATTTATGAAGCTAGAATCTACTACGGTAATCTCAGCGAGATTCGTCGAGGCTAAATTGGTCACCTTCGAATCTCGGGAAAGTTTTTTGGAAAATCTTGCCTGAACTTCGGCCGCTTGTTGCGACTAAAATGGCTTCAACTGCGTTTCTTGCCTGCTTCAGGTTTTCACTTAAGACATCCTACTAACTCTATGGACTGTGGATAGCTGAGCACCTGTCACTAGTAGTGCACTAAGGGGTCCCGGGTTTGATTAGGGGTGTAGCCCACCCATTCTCAATAAAGGTGTGCAATTGAGTGCAGGTGCTTACGAATTTTAAAAAACGTAATTCTTTGTAGATTTCATGTGGTTTTATTTCATTTAGGGATTTGGAGTAAACTTAAACTATGATTGTTTTTAATTACCTCACTAATATGATATTTTTCAAGTATAACAGTAGCGAAATGACACGTACGTTACTGTCGCAATCGATAATATTTGGCTGAAATGTATTCACAATTTTCTCTGTATCTTTTTAATACCTAATTGTATTGCAATTATATCAGTACAATTACTGTTTTATCATAAATGCAACCAAGAAGTGGTCACGGTTTACTGTTTTTATAAAACAATGTAAGTTACCGTGTCGCAATTATCATTTTTATGAATTTCTTCGCTAAAAACATCGATAACAAATAAATTGTTACAAGTTCTAAACATTTAGAAGCAAAATTTTGTGTTTGTTTAACATAGTAGGATTGGCTATAGCATAAATGTGCCATTTTTCATTTATGGAGACGGATCAAAATTTTTATATCATGAAAATGTATTAAGCCAGAATCGTATGGTTAAGGATGTAACGTACTAGATGACAAATATTTCGTCTATATAGGTTTTGAATAGATTTTATACATTTTCACATTATATTATTAAATTTCCAGAACAGAGAGGGAGTTACCACCCTCATTGATAGATTATGCAATTCATTTGACGGTAAATTCAAATGCATGAAACGTACGTTACTGAAACGTACGTTACAAAATACCTTAAAAAACTTTTTGGCACCTGCATCAACTTTCACATCGTTTCCAAAAGCATTCTTCACACAATGCGTGTTGTTTGAAATAGAATAAAAGCGATTTGTAGAGTTGAGAATGTGGTGATTTTTTCATGTAGAACACACTTTGAAGTTGTCCAGTGAAAATTGCTGCGCATAATATGGATGATTTCTTTCTTACATGTTTTATGAATACTATGCATCAAATAGAAACTTGAAAATTGTTACTGACTTAAAGTGTTCTGGAACATTGGCCGGGGATTGTACGATACAGCTAGTAACGTACATTTCAAATTTTCACTATAATTTGAGAGTGATTTAAAAGGCTTTAAAAGGCCTTTATACCGTTTTCTTAGTGCTTTCCCTTTCCTTGCTTGCCAGATATTTGCAATACGAATACATTAAGGTGATCAAACACAATAAAGAAAAGTAATTACTAATATTATGATTCATCGAAAACTGAGATAAAAGGATAGAATTAAGAGTAGCTATTCAATACCACATGGATGAGTAAAGTGTAATCAAAAACTAAAGTGTTGAATACAACATGTAGTTCAGATAGTTTTTAAGAACTTTAGATTTTTAAGCGAAATGCATGAAAATTAGCAGAGTATTTGATTAATTTATATTTTGTTAACGTACGTTCAATTTTGAACGAGTTTGTGTGCGTTTATTGGTGTGCGACTTCAATAAAAAAGTAAAAGTACCCCAGATTGCATTTTCTTTTTAGTTTTCGTCGTAATCTCGTCAGAATTTTACAAGTTTTGGATAGATATTTGACTTTGTAATGTACGTTACATTTGATACCTGCCTTCAAGATTAATGTTTCACGTAAGACTGTTAATACCTTTGCTGGAAAATACCCGAAAATAATTTGAGCGGTTTCCTTCCTTTTAAAAAAAAGTAGCATTCAGAGGCCACACTCTTGAACAGATATACGCTAGCCATTGATTGTAAAGGATTTCAGGCAGAATTTATTAACATTAAAATAAGAAAATTGTCGATATTTTAATCATCCTGGGGAAAGAAAGTTTCCCTGAAGTATCACAATTTCTTTGTTTTTAAAAGGCATCACATAATCAAGATTACGAAAATACATATAAACATGGAAGATGATAAAGTTCTTCAATCAATTATTTTTCCAAATGTCTGTTAATCGTAACGTACATTTTTGTGGCGTTTTCCAGAGTTTAAACACCCATTTTTGATGTCCCATAATTAAAGAATGACGATAGTTTACGTGCGAAAATTATATAATTAAAATCATTAACATTCGTTATTAAGAATCAATAACATCAGCTATTGAATTTAAAAATTTTATTTTTACAAAAAACAAAACCTCAAATGCACACCTTTATTGAGAATGGGTGAGCCACAGATTTTCCTCTCCTACATCACAGCCGTTTTCCCAACGTGGGCACCATTGTACCCATTCTATATTTTTAGGAAATATGAAAACACAAACTGGTTTCTTTGTAATTTACGTCCTGCTAAAATTGTCTGAGTCAGACTTTCATATAATTATATTCAATGAAAAATAACCATCCAGATTAAAGGTACAATTTTCAATGCATTTTGACATTGACTGTCCAGATCCGGAACGCGAATTTACGGATTAACGATGCAAAATAACGTAAAAATTCCATTACCTAGAAAAATCATTTGGAAGATTAATGAGGCCCCACTGTAGCTATAAGATATCAACCAAAATTGTGAACTTCATTGTTTCGGGGCAGGGATAGAATTGGCCCTAGGATGGATTTCTATGACTCAAACATTTTATAGAATCACTATGTATTCCTGCAGACACACCCCATTAGCTGATTCTTTGCACAAAGGTATTTTGACTAGATAGTGTATCATTATCCAATAGTAAAATAAGGTGCTCATACTTGATCCATTACATGTATATGCCATTGGACCAGGGCTAAATGCTGAATTGGTTAATTACAATGTTAATTTTCTATCTTTCAGATGGTTAGAACAGAAAGTGGAACCTCTAAGAGGTTGCCACGGCATCTGAGAAATGAAGATATTCCTTCCCATACTTTCACCCCGAGGACTTATCAGGTATCAGCATGATCAATTGATAGAGAAAAATAAATAAACATCTATATCTTCCTCTTCTTTATTTGTCTAAAGGATGAAATTCTTTTCCATCACAACGACATGTACATGTATAATGACAGCAAGCTATAAAAAGAAATAACAAAATAATCGGGAAAGTTCTCCCTTCCCCCGTGCTGAAAAACCCTATACATGTTACATTATGGAGGAGTATGGAAAAGGATGACTGCTACCTGAAATACACATGTACAGTATGGTGATTAGTTATCTCCTCCCCCATGGACAAGTTTTTTGGGTACATGCATAAAACAAAAACAAAAAACTGACCAGACTTTACATAAGACCACATAAGCCCAAATGACACCTGTAATACTAACACAGGAAAAAAGCCTTAATATACAAAAGAAAAATTATCGAAATCACTGTTATTGTCATTGATTGTTCAATCATCTCTAGATCAAGCACTGTCTATACACAACAATTAAACTTTATTCATCGCGATTTCTAATCATCCGACGATTAGGTCTTTGTGGTGATTGAAGTTCCTTTGCCCCAGCTGTGTTGTGGGGCTGAAGGTGAGCAAGAGCACGTGGTACTCACACCACTGGTGATTCGTCCCTGGCAGGAATGTTTGATTCCACATCCAAAGTTGACACACTGGGTTGAGGAGTGCGATTGGTTGACTCGAAGTAAAGACGTTTGGGTGTCGGTAGGAAGTGCTGCAGAGTACATACCCCGGTTGCTGGCTGCCCCAAACTTGGCTGTGACGGTTGCACACATGGTGATTGTGGTGTGCGTGGTGGTGGAGAGGTATGCTATGTCATCTCTGGCGCGACTGCCTTAGACGGAGAAAGTGTTTTGGGGAGCACATTCTGAGGTTGTTTTACAATTGGGGTTGGTGCTACATGGGTGTCTCTTGTCTGAAGGTTATAAAAGGGGGTGAACTTCCTGAGGTGCTGGCGGTTGCGAATTGTGACACGTCCTGTGTCATCAACACGAACGACATACTGGTGGTACTGGCGGACCTCAACAACAACCCCAGTACGTTCCCATCTCCTGGGAGGATTGGCGATTAAATTCTGTAGTAAACATGATCCCCTACTTTCAGAGGTGGCAAACTTCTTGTGTGTCATTCCATTTTTCATGTTCCCTCGAGTGTCATCGAGCAAGTGCCATTTCACGATGCGACAGTAGTTCTGTCCATGTTTCATGGGGGAGTATCTCTACCCATCAGAATTGGAATGGCGTCGCAAATGGGGCGTCCAAATAAAATTAATGCTGGGGAAGATTTGGTCTCAGGGTCAGTTGAGTTACGGTACATCAGCAGTGCCCTCTGAAACTTGTCCACATCCAGAGAACCTGTGGCAGATATATTGTACGTGAGGATGCATTTTACTGTCTTCACAGCCAGTTCCACCCTACAGTTTGCGTGTGGATTAGCAACAGACGAGATTCTATGCCAAACTCCCCAGGCCTTCAAAAATTTCTGTGTCTTCCCTGCTGTAAACTGAGGGCCACCATCTGAAGTGAGCTCTTCTAGGATACCAAATGTTTCACGTAAGCGTTTAACTAGGCCCTCTGCCCCAGGTTCTGACCTGTATACCATAGGCCAGTTTGAATACCTGTCCACAATAACAACATAATCTTTGCCATTGAAAGTGAAATAGTCACTGCATATCATTTGGAAGGGGTATTCTGGAGGTGTACTGTCAGATGGAGGCTGCATTGGGTTAGACTTGGCCATCTGATGGCAATGTGCACACTGGTCTCTCACTTTAGCGATGTCGACAGTGATGTTAGGCCAATATACAGACTCCCAATCCCGGTTCCCATTCCGTTGTTGCAACAATGCATCATCCACAGATATAACATCAATTTTGCTCAGTGAATTTCATCCAACGACAGGACCGATGGTGAAATATCAAGTAGCAGTCATAAATAAACATCTATATCTTCCTCTTCTTTATTTGTCTAAAGGATGACTGCTACCTGAAATACACATGTACAGTATGGTGATTAGTTAAAAAATAAAAATTCTAAAACATGGGGTATATTGGTAAAAGTTTAACATTTATTCCAAATGATTAGCAGTATTTTTGAAATGCATATGTAGGGTTTCTTTTAGAGCTATTAAAAATTAGGGGACAAAACCAGAAATAAAGCCCCATTTCCAATGCTAAACAGCAGGTATAAATTTCTTATGAATAATGAAAACACATTAAAGCAGGATAGCCTTAATGTTCATAACTCTCCTTCACAGGCCCACAAATAAAATATTTTGCCTCAAAATTGCAAAACTTATAAAACCAAATTTATCTAAATGAGGTAGTGACCAAAGTGAAAGTCAATTGTCTAAATGCATTGATTTGAAACATTTTTCCCAATTTCAAACAAATGTCACTATTTTTCCCACTCGAAGTCCCCAGGCCCTTATAAAGCAAGACCTAGAAAAAACAACCCTCTAATAGAGGTTTTTTCTCTATGAAAAAGATAACCTGTCACAATAAAATATTTAAATTGTAGGTGGAGCTTCTTGATGCAGCCTTACAGAAGAATACCATTGTATGCCTGGGATCCCGTGGAGGAAATACTTTTCTATCTGTGATGCTGCTAAAAGAGTTTTCCACTGAGCTCCGGAAGCAGCTACAGAGCGAGGGGAAGAGGAGTGTGGTCTGTCAGAGCTCAGGTAAGACAGAGTGAGAGAAAGAGGAGTGTGGTGTGTCTAAAGCTCAGGTAAGACAGAGTGAGGGAAAGAGGAGTGTGGTCTGTCTGAGCTCAGGTAAGACAGAGTGAGGGAAAGAGGAGTGTGGTGTGTCTAAGCTCAGGTAAGACAGAGTGAGGGAAAGAGGAGTGTGGTGTGTCTAAGCTCAGGTAAGACAGAGTGAGGGAAAGAGGAGTTGGGGTGTCTAAGCTCAGGTAAGACAGAGTGAGGGAAAGAGGAGTTGGTGTGTCTAAGCTCAGGTAAGACAGAGTGAGGGGAGAGGAGTGTGGTGTGTCTAAGCTCAGGTAAGACAGAGTGAGGGAAAGAGGAGTGTGGTGTGTCTAAGCTCAGGTAAGACAGAGTGAGGAAAGGAGTGTGGTGTGTCTAAGCTCAGGTAAGACAGAGTGAGGGAAAGAGGAGTGTGGTGTGTCTAAGCTCAAGTAAGACAGAGTGAGGGAAAGAGAGTGTGGTGTGTTCTAAGCTCAGGTAGACAGAGTGAGGGAAAGAGGAGTGTGTGTGTTCTAAGCTCAGGTAAGACAGAGTGAGGGAAAGAGGAGTGTGGTGTGTCTAAGCTCAGGTAAGACAGAGGAGGGAAAGAGGAGTGTGGTCTGTCTGAGCTCAGGTAAGACAGAGTGAGGGAAAGGGAGTGTGTGTGTCTAAGCTCAGGTAAGACAGAGTGAGGAAAGAGGAGTGTGGTGTGTCTGAGCTCAGGTAAGACAGAGTGAGGGAAAGAGGAGTGTGGTGTGTCTAAGCTCAGGTAAGACAGAGTGAGGAAAGAGGAGTTGGGTGTGTCTAAGCTCAGGTAAGACAGAGTGAGGGAAAGAGGAGTGTGGTGTGTCTAAGCTCAGGTAAGACAGAGTGAGGGAAAGAGGGATGTGGTCTGTCTGAGCTCAGGTAAGACAGAGTGAGGGAAAGAGGAGTGTGGTCTGTCTGAGCTCAGTGTAAGACAGAGTGAGGGAAAGAGGAGTGTGGTGGTGTCTAAGCTCAGGTAAGACAGAGTGAGGGAAAGAGGAGTGTGGTGTGTCTAAGCTCAGGTAAGACAGAGTGAGGGAAAGAGGAGTGTGGTGTGTCTAAGCTCAGGTAAGACAGAGTGAGGGAAAGAGGAGTGTGGTCTGTCTGAGCTCAGGTAAGACAGAGTGAGGAAACAAGAGGAGTGTGGTCTGTCTGAGCTTGGGTATACAAAAACATTAAAAAAAAAACTTACTGTGGACTTCATAGAGAGGCTGTCAAAACTGAGTTTCAGACACCGTTTGCTTCAATTATTCTGTAGGGTAGGAGTCTTATAGTAAGTTTAATTTGCTCTTGAATCATGAGTGTTCATGGCATTGGTGGTTACCGGTATGTTCAGTGTTTCAAGATTGAAGAAGTCATATACACTACAGTCGAACCTTGTTATCTCGAACTCAAATGGGGCCGAGAAAAAACTTTGAGATATCCATGGATTCGAGATATCAAGGGTAAAATACTTAGAAAATAGGTGGCTCTGGGACTTCTGAATCACTTCAACATAGTCATGGTATTCGAGATATCCATGTTCGAGATGCCAAAGTTCAACTGTAGTTGTTTTTTGTCACACTTGTAAAGAACTTATCTTCTTGTTTTGATTTTATTTCATCTCATATATCATTTGTTTTTATATGTCCGCCATGATATGGCTTGGGATATATACATAGTGTTACTCTTTTCCATCATAAATCAGTCTCTGTATATTGTCTCTACCATGGATTGGATACACATATTACACTGAAATTTTAGTATCGTACATAAATTTAGAAAATTTTGAAGAATTCACATTCTAAAATCATCAGTGGAATATGAATACATGTACATGTAGTAGCATATGCCCATGTCAATGATATTATATGTTCATGAATACCTAATTTTATTGCAGACGACAGCATTCAAGAAATGTGTCAAGTCATCAAACATCACAGTGACCTGAATGTTATTTCACTACCAGAAGTGTTGGAAGAGAAATCAAAATTAAAAACTCTGCTCAATGACCATCAGATCTTGGTGACGAAGCCCTCCGTGTTCAATGACCTGCTGCTGACAGATCTTCTGCTTCCTGGTCAAATTAGTCTAGTCATACTGGAGAACTGTCACCTTATTCTGCAACCAGACCACCCCTACCAAAGCATCATGAAAATCATCCACAACAGTGTTCCACCAAAAGCTGCTTCTTGCCGGATCCTTGGGCTGACCTCTTCATTTATTAGTCAGAAGTGTCAGGACCCTGAAGAATTGGGCAGTATCATTACATCCTTGGAAGATCATTATTATGCCAAGGCAGAGACTGCCACTCTGGTTATCGCTGAGAGGTACGGCATCCGTCCAAAGGAATACCTAACGTGCTGCGACAACTACGAAGACGTGACTGGGACTCTGACATTGCTGGACGATGTGCTGAGCAGTGCTCTGGAATTTCTGAGAGACTGCAATATGGAAGATGAAGAGGATGATGATCGTGACCCCAAAGAAATTCCCATTTTTGTCTTTACAGAATGTCTGAACATTTTGTACACTTTAGGCCCGTGGTGTGCATCATGCATTGCAAGCATGTTCATCACTCAGATAGAGAAAGTGGATAAGCATGAGGTGGTGGCAATACACAAAAAATTTCTGAAATACTGTTTAACGCATTTAAGGATAGTGACCACATTGTTTGAACAAAATTTTACACCAAATTATGACGTAGAAGAATTGCTGCAGTATTCTACACCCCGAGTGTATAAGCTGGTGAACCACCTGCGTAAATACAAGCCTGACTATGATTTCATGATCGTCAGCAGTGGTGGTGACATGGACGGGGATGAAGGGGTTCAGGAAGGGGACAGTGAGGGGGAGGAATCAGAAATGTCCGACGACTCGGAGATTATTTCAGATGAGGAGGCAGACAGATCGTACAAAGGCAACATTCTCCACATAGCGGTAAAAAAGGAACCAGAAAACGAGAACCAACAAAAACCTCTAGATCCCTTGAACTCAGACAACGAAAAATACCTTTGTGGTATTATATTTGTGGATCACCGTTACGTTGCCTTAGCGATTAACAAGTTTCTGGAAGAAGTGTGTTCATGGGATGAAAATCTTTGTTTTGTGAAAAGTCAGCATTTAACTGGACAAGGATTGAAAGATGGAAAATCGAAGAAAGGAGTCTGGAAGAAGCAAGAGGATGTTTTGAGGAAATTCAGACTACAAGATTTGAATTTGTTAATTTCAACCACTGTTTTAGAGGATGGGATAGATGTTCCCAAATGTAATCTGATTGTCAAGTTTGACCCTCCTCGAAGTTACAAATCATACAGCCAGTCCAAGGTAGGAATAGCAGAAAACTTGTGCCACTGTCTAACTGATGAATAAGTATACTGCACTTTAACTTCAGAGAGCCTGAGAAAGGTGTCTTTATATGTATCAATAATTTAATACAGACTTTTGCTTACCATTTGATATGTAGTAATATTGGTTTGGTTTTAGGGACGAGCCAGGGCGAGGGATTCTGAGTATGTAATTCTGGTGGAAGAAAACAGGAAGGAGACCTTCATGAAGGATTATAATGTGTTCAAGGGAATAGAGAGTGTAAGTGACTTTGATTTGAGATGCTTACTACCCTCCCCCCCCACCCATCCCTAAAGGCTTGTGAATCTCATAGACTTTAAAGGCATATGTATTTTGTATCCATTAGGTATTGATAGGAAAGAGGATTGAAGATGAAGAATCAGATGTGGAGGGCTGTCTTGATGAGAATGGATCATCAGTTCTACCACCATATCTTCCAAACGCAGACAATCCCCAGATCTGTGTCACCATGGATACCGCTATTGCCTTTGTGAACAGGTTCTAATTGTCAAGGTTTTATGATGAAAAATATGAGATATCAATCAAATCTATAAATTTTATAAAAATTAGGAAAAATGGCAAAATACTATTTAACCAGTAATGAAATTTGCAGTAAAATTTTTCTTGTAATGAAAGTCTGGAAGCTGAATTCTGTTATTCTACAGTTTGTTGTAGTGCATGTAGTTTAATTTTGTTCTGACTTGCAGGTACTGTGCAAAGTTACCCAGTGATGCTTTTACCCATCTGACCCCGAAGTGTACAATGCAGGAGACTCACAGTGAGGAGGGGGAGAAGCTGTACATTTCCACACTGAGTCTGCCCATTAATTCCCCCTACAAGCATCCGATTCAGGTACACCAAAATAGAAGATTGCCTTTGGTTAATGTACCATTAATGTAGTGTTCTGGTTAGTGCTAGTTTCTGTTTTATAGTTCTGTCTTGATGTACCATATGGTTGAATATCTTTTATCCAGGGGGAACCAATGCCAACAAAAAATCTTGCAAAGAAAGCTGTTGCTCTCAAATTATGTGAATGCTTACACAAAGCAGGTAAAAACTGTTGTTAGAAAATTTAAATTACATGTACAGTGTATAAAGATCTTGATGAAATTATCAACCTTGCATTCCATATATTACCGTTATAAATGTTTTTAATCTTTTTTTTGAAGGAGAATTGGATGATCAGCTGAATCCGGTTGGGAAGGAAGTCTTCAGCATGGAGGAGGAGGAGGAAGAAGAAGACATATTGGAAATGGAAGATGGGGAAGATTTTAGTGGAGAAGGAAGACCAGGTACCACCAAACGAAAGCAATACTATTTCAAAAAGGTAAGACTGGTAGTATAAATTATTTCTCATAGAGGGTACATTTTCTTGTGAAAGGAACTGTATATTTGTAAAAATCATTACTGTATAGCGGGAAATTAACCCACGGAGTTAAATTTTACTCTATTCTTCTGCGAATTTAACTTTCTGTGAGATAACTTTAATACATATAATTGAATCTGGTTCAGGATTAATATCTGTTTTTTCGCGAATTCAACTGACCGCGATTTGTTGCTAAGTGTAAAAATTGTGATTTTTACTAACCGCAATATTAACCCACTATTCAGAATTTGTGTTTATGTAGTTTGGATTGTTTTTCACAGCTAGCTGGCTCGTTGCTACAAAGCCACCCCACAACAGAGAAGTGCATGTTGTACAATGTAACTCTTCAACTGAGCAAAGCAATCTCAGATGAACAGAACACAAGGGGTCGAAAGATCTGTGCACCGGAGGACACGCCACGAGGATTCGGAATTCTTACCTGCAAACAGATTCCCCAGGTACACATGCTATATAAATAGACATGTAACATAGCATCTAAGACATCAGCTATAGAAAAATTTATAAAATGTGAAAGGAATGAAACTTAAATCTGTCCTTTATTCAGGGATAGACATTGACTTTAGATCACCTGAGTTCCTATTGCAATTGATCTTCGTTTGTCCTTGTGCGTTGTGTGTTAACAATTGAACTTTTTTAACTTCTTGATAACTACCATTCCAATTCTTTTTAAATTTGGCATAAAGCATCATTGGGACAAGAGGAACATAAATTGTAAATTTAAGGACTCTTGCACCCCTGGGGCAAAGGGAATAGGGCAATAACTGCCTAAAATTAACCAATTTTTAAAAATCTTCTCTACTACAACCACACATGTGTAAGAAAAACTAAATGCATAGTGATGTAGAGCAAGAAGACCTCTACCAAAGTTGTAAATTTTATGATCCCTTGGGTAAGGTTCTGACTCCATGGCAGGGCCAAACTTGGTATACAGCATTTATATTAGGGATGTCAAAATGAGTAAATTTCTTAATCAATTATTCGATAGCTTTAGTCGAAGACTATTCGATTTGTTTTAAAGAAATTGTTTCCTTTGGAAGGTGCCAACATTCCCAGTGTACACCAGATCAGGAGAGGTGAATGCTTCCGTTGACCTCCTCGACGGTAATGTTTCCTGTACCTCTGAGGAACTGAGGAGATTGAGGGAGTTTCACAGGTTTACATTCACCAATGTCCTCCGTCTGGAAAAAGATCCCATGGAGTTTTGTTCTGAGAAGAGTGAACTAGGATATGTAATTGTTCCACTTAATAAAGGTATTTGGATTTCTTTTTCTTTGAGGTAACGTGCCAAATTAAAGGTCACGCAACAATTTTTCTATGTTTTTTCTAATGAGTCTTCCAAGAGCATATTTGTTCTGATATGAATGAAAATTTACTTCTAAATGAAGAATTGAATGGGGTTTATTACCATAATTTGGAAAGAATTTTTCATTCAACCTTTGCAGATATGCTTATCTGAAAGTAAGTTTTTTTAAAACTCTATTTCTCTATATATCTTTACAAGCAGGGTTCTCACTAGGATTTTTAAAACTTGAGTCCGGGGACTCACGATTTTTGGAAAGTTTGCGTCCCAGCTAAATTTGATGAGTCCCAGAACAATAAGGCCGAGTCCCGATTTCTTAATTAGTACACTCACATCAAAACAACAATTTTTGAAGCAAGCATATTTTTTATTGCAATAAATGAATTTAAAAAATACATAGCCACGATCGTAACAAGAACTAGATTGCGTTTGACACGATGTTGACTTTGCCTTTGACTAGCCACCTAGTAACATATATTCAATACCTCATAAACATGTCCAAGCGTACTAAAAGTTCCTTGGTAATGAAAATCCAGGCTTCACTTTCGTTTCACGCTTACTTAAAAAATAAACAAGAGTTTCTCGGTAATGAAAAAGTTTCGCTTTCGTTTCTTGACCGGAAGTTATGGTTCTGTATAAGCAGATTGATCCCGACATCAAAATTCTCGAATTTCCTCGACATTTGGGCGCGTCCTCAGACGAGTCCGCGGACGCACTGTTTTAAACAATGTTGCGTCCCAGATCAATTTGCTGCGTATATTCCAGATTCTTGCGTTAATGAGAACCCTGACAAGAATTGAGCATAATAATTTAGTTCACTGATATATTCATCAAAACTTAATAATCACTGGTTGGATAAAAAATTTAAAATCAATGCAAGAAACTACAAACCTGTCTGATTCTAAGAGTAAAATTTCATCCGAATCTGTCCAGGAATAAAAACACAAGAGCTTGTGAGGATAAAGCGGATTTCAATGAAATATATAGTAAAAAAGTGTTTTGTGACTTTTAATTTGGCACGCAAGTGTATATGTATGTAAGTTCTGCAACATAGGTTTGAAAATAGAGTTTATAACTAAAATATTATCTTCTGTTTATAGATGAAAAAGACAATGTGATCCTAGACTGGGGCTTCATCAGAAAAGTGGAAGAGTCCAAATCACACATCCGAAGAAATATTTACGACTCCAAAAGAGAACAGTTTGTTTTTTCAAAAGAAGAATATGAGGATGCAGTGGTGATGCCATCCTATCGCAATGTTGACCAACCACAGCATTTTTACGTGGCTGAAATAAGGTCTGATCTTAATCCCTCTTCACCATTTCCTTCTCCAGAGTTGTATAAGACTTTCTGTGCCTATTACACAACCAAGTATGGCCTCACTATAACCAACCAAGACCAACCACTTCTGGATGTGGATCATACGTCTGCTCGATTGAATCTGCTGACTCCTAGATACATGAATCAGAAAGGAGTGGCCCTACCAACAAGCAGCGCAGAAACCAAAAAAGCCAGGAGGGAGAACCTGCAGCAGAAACAAATTCTCGTCCCCGAACTTTGTGAGATTCATGTCTTTCCTGCCTCCCTATGGAGGAAAGCCGTCTGCTTGCCAACCATTTTGTATAGATTGAACTATTTGCTTGTTGCAGATGAAATTCGTTTGAAAATTGCAGTGGGAACTGGTATAGGGCTAGTTAAGTTGGAAGAGGGTTTTCGATTTCAACCATTGGATTTTGGATTCGATCCAAAAGTGGAAGAGGAAAATGGTGGTAGTATTAATCTCAGCACTAGTGCCATGGATGACAGTGAGGAACATGACGAAGCCATAGATAAATCAATAAATGGTTGTGAATCAGGAAAAGCTAGTCATAGTAGTTGTGATAATGACACTTTTACCTCTGAAGAGGAGGAATGTGATACCAAGAAAGCTAGCTGTGATACTAAGAAGGATATCAATGAGGCATTCCAAAACGAAAAGGCAGCTAATTGTGTCTGTGATATTCAAAGCAATAAGTTGGAGAATTCCAAATGTGGCAAAAATGGATTTCTAAAACATGATGGTGAATGGGCTGACTCTTTGCAGGACCAAAGTATCAGCAAAAGATTGGATAAAAATTGTGTTATATCCGAGAAATCTCTGAATGGACTGACGGCAGAATTAAATGAGATGAATATTCATGTCACAAACGGTCCATTAAGCAACAACCAAAACCATGAACCCATTTTAACAGATTTTCCAGATGTAGGGGTTTTTAAACTTCAGGAAAAGCATTGTGAACATTCACCTAAGATTGACGATACCAAAGATGAGGTCAAATTTCCAGAACTGTCCATATCTCTTGACCAAGAAGTGGACTTAAGTACATTTGTCGGACCAAGTCCTTGTACCATTTTGCAAGCTCTAACCATGTCCAATGCCAATGATTTCTTCAGCTTGGAACGTCTGGAAACCATTGGGGATTCTTTTCTAAAGTACGCTATCACGGTGTACTTGTACTGTACATATCCTGGGATCCATGAAGGGAAGCTGAGTTACCTGAGAAGCAAACAAGTCAGCAATTGTAACTTGTACAGACTTGGTAAAAGGAAAGGATTTGCAGAGTGCATGATATCCACCAAGTTTGAACCCTATGAAAATTGGTTACCGCCAGGCTACATTATCAATGACGAGAAAAGGAAAGGACCCGTTCCAAAAGTTCTTTTGATAAGAAACAATCTAGGTCAGCTTGAGAAGGTGAGAGAGGCCAGTGTTTTTGATGCCTTTTGTCAGGAAAATGCCAGTTTGAACTGGATTCCGAAAATTGAGGATGCAACTGACGATCCCAGTAATGACACGAGTGAAGGGAGAGCTTTTTCCGTAAATGGCAGGAGAGGTGAAGTACAAAGTTCCCATGAAGACCATGAGGATTTTGAGGAGCAGTTGGAGGAGCTGGAGACACTACCTGAGAGAGTGAGACAGGAGGAGAAGGACCAGGTAGTGATCCCTTACAACCTGCAGACCCTTCATAGTATCCCAGACAAGAGCATTGCAGACTGTGTGGAATCCCTGATTGGCTGTTATCTGACCTCGTGTGGAAAGAAAGCTGCCCTGAAATTCATGCATTGGTTGGGCCTTAAAGTTCTGCCACAGGTCAAAAAGGGAAGGAATGAAAATGTAAGTAAATTAAAACATGCTTGAAACATCCACTGGGATGAAAACAATATTTCTGTACTGTTAACAGGTATAACTGTCAAAATGGGGCATCTTTCATTGATGAATACCAATTTTTGTTTGGTTTCATGCAAAGAGCAAGAATCATATCAATCTTAGTTCGTATGGAAATTACATCAATGGAAATAAGAAATAATCTTATTTTTTCGGGTATGCAGGTATCGCCGAATTTAGACGTAAAACTCATCAATGCGCAAAGCGCATTGATGAAAAGTTTTACCGTCTAAAATCTCGGTGATTATGACTCTCGATATCATCCGAAAATATAAGATTTATTTCTTATCATTTAATTTCATATTACAACAACAAAATAATGTTCATTAGACTTTACTTGTTGTTCTGGTACGTGATCGAAAAATCACCTCAATTCTTAAAAGGTGTTTTAGCCAATGAGAATCGGCGCTAGGTGATCACGTGAAATAAAATTAAATGATATTATTTTCAAATGGATGATGTTTAATTTGATGACACCACAATAATAAACAGATTGTATTAATTTATTTACTGAGTAAGAGAGTAAGATTAATGTGTTTCCTGAATATTTTAAAATGCTTACTGTCAGAGTAAGATTAATATGTTTACAGTTGAAATTTGGTATCTTGAACACTGATATCTCGAATATCATGGCTATGTCAAAGTGATTCGGAAATTCCTGTCGCCTCTTTTCTATAAAGCATTTTTATCCTCCATATCTCGAATCCATGAATATCTCAAAGTTTTTCTTGGTCCCCTCGAGATGAGATTCAACTGTAATTTGTTTACTGAATAAGATTAATTTGTTTACTGCATAGACTGAGCTGCTGAGTCTACAATGTCCAGAGTCTCCAATACTTGCTCATGTTCCTGGTTATAACACAATTCTGTGTCGTCTGCTAGAGGGATACAGTACCTTGGAGCAGAAGATAGGCTACGAGTTTAAGGACAAGTCTTACCTTCTGCAAGCCTTTACACACGCTTCTTATCACTACAACACTGTTACAGACTGCTACCAAAGGTGGTGTGATATGTTTCTCAATTATACATGTAGTTTGTGTTGCCATACAGACTCAGTATCGTGTTTCTCATTATACATGTAGTTCATGTTGCCATACAGACTCAGTATTGTGTTCTCATTATACATGTAGTTTGTGTTGCCATACAGACTCAGTATTTGTGTTCTCATTATACATGTAGTTCATGTTGCCATACAGACTCAGTATTGTGTTCTCATTATACATGTAGTTCATGTTGCCATACAGACTCAGTATTCGTGTTCTCATTATACATGTAGTTCATGTTGCCATACAGACTCAGTATTGTTCTCATTATACATGTAGTTCATGTTGCCATACAGACTCAGTATTGTGTTCTCATTATACATGTAGTTTCTGTTGCCATACAGACTCAGTATTTATGTTCTCATTTATACATGTAGTTCATGTTGCATACAGACTCAGTATTGTGTTCTCATTATACATGTAGTTCATGTTGCCATACAGACTCAGTATTGTGTTCTCATTATACATGTAGTTCATGTTAGCCATTACAGAATCAAGTATCTTGTTCTCATTATACATGTAGTTCATACTTTAGTCCATCTGCTGAATTCTACAGATGATATATTCAAACTTTCCACTTGTTTGGACTTTAATTGAAAATTTAATGTTTGTTAGGTTGGAGTTTCTCGGAGATGCCATTTTGGATTATGTCATTACCCGCCATCTTTATGAAGACTCCTGCAAATACTCACCAGGTGTGCTGACTGACCTGAGGTCAGCGCTGGTCAACAATAACATATTCGCTGCTCTGGCCGTCAAGTGGGACTTCCATAAGTACTTTAAGGCCATTTCTCCTCCTCTGTTTGGGGTCATCGAAAAATTTGTAGCCAGGCAAAAAGAACGCGAAGATGAAATTGATCTCAGTGATGATGAGGTTTGTAAAACAAATTGTTTGCATTTCAGCAATATGTTTGCAGTGTTTTAGCGTGATTTTTTTAAAAAGACTTTTATCACTACTAGTATTGAAGCTAAAAATTATACAGTACAGCTCTGGTGGATTGTTGAATGCCCACCTCCCCTATGGGCCAGCCACTTGGAGTCACAGTAGGCATTATGAGTGGACATTTGAATTATATACAATTTTATTACATTTTCAGCAGTGAAATATT
>CAJDSM010021446.1:0-10245 GCA_903981925.1 Ostrea lurida
GTGCGCGTATAGTGGTGTGTTCATCCTACTCAGGCTCCTTACTTTGCTATGTTCTATCTATTGCTTCTCTACGCTGAAATCTTGACGGTATGTCCATTTAATTGCAGTGTTTCCGCAACTCCTCCTAAACGACTGCAGGATTTCAATGAAACTTTGTGGAGGTAGAATACATAATGGAGATTGCATATTGTCAGGAGTTTTAAATTTACAATTTTTGTACAAGAATGAACGTTTTGGACTACGCATTTTTCACCAAAAAATACTATGCATCAGTGCGTTGTTCCGCAACTCCTCCTAACACTTGCCAGGACTTTATGAAACTTCGAAGTGTTAGGAATAATTATGAGATGTGCATATTGCAGAATTATTTTGGAAATTTTTGTACAAAGATATGAACGTTTGACTTAGGCATTTCTACCAATAGACCTATGCATCAGTGCGTTGTCGCAAACTCTCCTAAACCACTTGCAGATTTTTATGAACTTGTGGAGTTTAATCAATAATGGAGATGTGCATATGTCAGGAATTTATTTGGACATTTTTTATCAATATATGAACGTTTGACTAAGCATTTTTCCACCATGTACTGCATAGTGCATCGTCCACCAACTCCGCCTTAAAAGAAATTATATACTATATACCATTGATTAGACAACTTCTGTTAATCTGAGAAATCTGTACTGTGTTCATTTTACATGTAGTGTGCCCCCAGGGGTATAGCTCCGATAGGACAGTTTCTAGTTTTGACTATTTTAAGTAGATTAAGTATAACAAAAATTTGTTAGATTTTGTAAAACTATGTATACACTGTAATAATAACCCATAATTATATCCACAAATTTCAATTCAAAAATTTGTAGCCGGAACATATCCTCCTCTTTTCACGCGCTGTTGTGTCATCCTCCAAAAGGCCGCAACTCAGTGACAGGACAGCACAAATAATATGTGGTAGATAGAGAGGACAGTTTGCTCAAACAAGGAACAAAATCTCCCCTAATTATTTTATATAGTTCCTCCTGCTTGTCTTGGGGTCTGATTACATCAGTAAAGGAAATATTTCGTCTGCAAAACTATGGCTTTAGTATTTCTAGGGAATTTGTGACGTGAAAACGTCTATTGGGAATCCACTTTGGCTGGAGTCTCCCTCTCTTCCGTGTAGTGTGTCCAGCTGCTCTGGAAGTATCGGGTTCTGGTTACAATTTTCCTGATCTGGAACATACACCAAAATGATAGTTGTAGAGGAAACAAATTTATTTCCTGGAAAACAACAGACAATTTCTGGTGCGACTTAGAAGTTTCCTGAAATAGCTGACTATACAGAAGAGCAATTTCCATCATACATTTATATATAGTATCTTGTGTGCTTGTCTTTTTTCTTGAATCTCCATACTTTTCTACTTAATTCCCTCACTTTGAATGCTCCTCTTGTCCCTGAATCCTTTCCGCCTATCCCCCCTTCCTCTGTCCCCTGATCCTTTGCTACCCTATCCCCCTCCCTTCTCTTTCCCCTCCCTTCCTCTGTCCCCTCTCCCTCTTCATTTCTCCTCCTGTTCTTCACCCAGCTCCATCCACCTCACATGAATGTATATACCCTCTTCTGAAGAGGAGTATACGTTTACCCCTGTCCGTCCTTCCGTCGTCCGAACAAAATATTTCGTGCACTTTTCTCTGAAACTGCATATCACAGCCAATGATATTGGTTGACTTCATCTAGGCGAATTCAGTCTTATTCAGACCTTTCGCATGTCAACTTCCTGTTCAACGACTTCTTTAAACATTTTGAGTCTTAATGTGAAATACATATTTTTCGTCGCACTTTTCTCTGAAACTGCATATCACAACCAATTGATATTTGGTGTATGACTTCCTCTAGGGGTCCCATACCACGCTTACCGAATTCAGACCTTTCGCATGTCAGCTTCCTGTTTTCCGACTTAGTTTAAAATTTTTGAGTCTCAATGTCGAATGAATATTTTTCGTCGCTTTTTTCTCTGAAACTGCATATCACAGCCAATTGATATTTGGTGTAATTGACTTCATCTAGGGGTCCCATACCACGCTTACTGAAATCAGACCTTTCACATGTCAACTTCCTGTAAACTGACTTAGTCAATATTTTGGCGTCTTTTTAATGTAAAATGAATATTTTTGTCGCACTTTCTCTGAAACTGCATATCACAACCACTTGATATTTGGTGTATTACATCATCTAGGGGTCCCATACTGCGCTTATGGAAATCAAACCTCTTGCATGGCATCTTCCTCCTGTTCACTGACTCAGTCAATATATTGGAGTCTTAATGTGGAATAAATATTTACGCCACACTTTTCTCTGAAACTGCATATCAAAGACATTTGATATTTTGTATATCACTTATAACCTAGGGGTCCCATACCACATTTACTGAATTCAGACCTTTTGCATGTCAACTTCCTATTAACTGACGTAGTCAATATTTTTGGAGTATTGATGCAAAATTATTGAATCTTTATGTGAAAAAGATGATTCGTTGTACTTTTCTCTGCAACTGCATATCACAGCCACTTGATAACAACCTAGCTTGCCAAAGGATGAACAAATTCTCTAGGAAACTACTTTATTTACCATAGAGCGGGGGTATCCTCAGTGAGCAGTAGCTCACAGATTCCTTGTTTGTCTTGCTAAACAGGTACGTGTAAGCAACGCATCATGGCTTCCTGGAAGGACAGGAAAATCAAAGGTGTGCTGTTGGACATCACTGGTGCTTTATTTGAAAGTGGAGCAAAGGAACCAATAGAAGGCTCAGTGGAAGCAATACAGAGGTTAGATTTGTTTTAACATTAGATTGAGGATCGAACAGTATATCCATGCATGAATTCAATAGATCATAGTCCTATACTATTTTAAAGAAAGTACTGTAGACGTATTTCATTTCGTGTTTGATTTAATTTCGTTGTTTTCGTCAAATTTCGTTATTTTTGTGTCTGGAAGAAAACAACGAAATTAAATCCAACATCAATTTTAAGTGAGCTCAAGTGTCGTTGACGTTGTTGTAGCAAGTTGTATGTGTGCGAATCCGTGTGTTGTCAGGTAAGACTTTCACATTTCGCTTCTCCAGACCACTGGGCCAGCTTCAACCAAACTTGGTAAAATCATCCTTTTGGTGAAGGGAATTCATATTTGTTCAAATGAAGCAGGGCCCCCATCAAAGGGGAGATAATCATGAAAATGCAAAATATGGTTGTGTCAAAAAATCTTCTTCTCAAGAACCATTGGCCAGAAAAGCTGAAATTATATCAAAGCTTTCTGATATAGTGGAGATTCAAGTTTGTTCAAATCATTACCCCAGGGGTACGATGGGCCACAATAAGGGATCAAAGTTTTACATGTGAATATATAGGAGAAATCTTTAAAATCTTCTCTTCAAGAACCATTGGACCAAAAGAACAATATTTACCTGAAGCTTCCTGATATAGAGTAGATCCAAATTTGATCAGATCATACAGTCATGTACCTCTCGAGGGTAGAGTGGGGCCACAATAGGGATTAAGTTTGCATAAAATGTTCTTCTCCAGTGGGGTCAGTTTTAAAGGACTTAATGATCTCTGCTACAGATGCACTATTTGACTGAGATTTGTTATTATAGATACTCAGTAATACAGGTCAAATCTTCAGTTAACATCTTAACAGAGTTATGTCTTGGACATTGCAAATTTCAAATATTATGTACGTAGTTTCCGCTCATTATCTCAGTAATACACTCATCTGAATTCTAAATTGAAATTAGGATGTGATTATTCATGAAAATACATGTATGCAAGTCAGATTAAAATTTGATCAAGTCAAGTTTTTTGCCCCTTGGACTTACAAAATTCTAACCATTCACTAGTTTTCACTCATTTTTCTGCCCTTGTATATAGAAGATTCATTATCTGCTCATTACCTAAAATCTCAGTCATGCATGGACATTTCAAATTGTATATTGGGATATGAATATATCATAAGAATATGCAACTTGAACAATTATGGGTTTATCAGTTGGGTTTTGGCAGAGTTATGTCCCTTTGGGCAGAGGAATTTGTCACTCCAACAACATCTAGTTTGTTGATTGTTTTTCTGTTCACGTGTTAAGCAATCAGTAAATTTTGTGATAATGTCTAACAATACCTGGTAGTTACTCTCCAAAATTTTACCTTTTTGTTTACGGATAAAGACTAAAGTCCGCAGGGTTACCAGTGAGATTTTGTACCAATGAGACCACCATGACACGAAGGATGCTGACCGAGAAACTGCACAGCCTCGGGTTCTCCATGAACGAACAGGAAATCTTTCCACCAATCCCAGCAGTCTGTAAAGTTCTACAAAAACGGAATCTCAGACCACATCTTCTCGTCCATCCAAGTATGAAATCGATTTCTTTGTTGTTGCTCCCCACTTGGATGATTTAAATCTTGGTCAGTTTCTCCATCTATCTATCCATCAGTTCTTGATTTCTAAATGTACTACTGAATTGAAAATGCACATTTTAAGTCTGCATGACTAAAGGATGACATGAAGTGTTTAAAGTTGAAAAATCAAGNTCATAACTAAAGGATGAGTCAGACATGAAGTGTTTAAAGTTGAAAAATCAAGGTCATCATTTGACATTTGGTTAGGAACCTTTTCCAGATGATATGCAGAGTCAGCATTACCAGAGAAGGATTCGATTTATTTTTAGATCAAATAGCAAACTGATTATACATACATCTCAAAAACTACTGAGTCTAAGCAACAAATTTCATACACAAAGTGACAACTTATATTGTTTTTGAGATCAAAATAACAAAGATCAAGGTCGCCATGTAAACAGCAGTTGGTCTCTGGATGTCATCTCTAATAATTGTACTATGATGATTAAGTGATGAAAGCATGAATAATATTCATATAAGATTATACAGCTGAACTTCGGTATCATGAACGCTGATATCTCGAATACCATGGCTACGTTGAANTATATTCATAAAACTTGGCTTGTTAAGATTATACAGCTGAACTTCAGTATCATGAACGCTGATATCTCAAATACCATGGCTACGTTGAAGTGAGAAAATTCCAGCCACTTATTTTCTAAGTAGTTTTACCCTCAATATCTCAAATCCATGGATATCTTGAAGTTTTTTTCTTGGTCCCATGGAGTTTGAGATCACAAGGTTCAACTGTATTTTCTAAATTCACTTCTGTTTTCTGTAATATATTTTTAATGAGCATACATGATGCTAATTTATCAATTAAAATTTTGACTATTGTAATTATTGATAATTAAGCACCAATTTTAGACGAACACATGTGTAGATTTAATACTTAAATTGTGCATTTAAAATATAGAGGCNAAACACAATTGTGTAGATTACTTAAATTGTGCATTTAAAATATAGAGGCTGCTCCCGATTTTGAAGGAGTGGACACAGCGGATCCTAACTGTGTTATCCTAGGCGACGCCACGACAGAATTCAGCTACCCTAATCTCAACAAGGCATTCCAGACACTGATGGCTATGAAGGAACCAGTGCTGTTTTCCCTTGGATTGGGGTAATTATAGGTATCTAGAAAACATGGAGATACTTGAAGGATAACAAACAGTGAAAGTTGCAAGTATCCAACCTCATGGTAATTGGGGTATGTGTACTGATGTCTTGTCAACACAAGAGTGTGTGGTGTAATAGAGTGGAATCAGCTGTAGATTGCTTGCAGTGGGAATGTGTATGGCATCATGTAATTCAATATTGGTAACAGTGAGTTATCAATGTCAAAAAATTGAGACATTTACATTAAAATTGTTTTTCTGTTGTCTTTCAGTATAGGATGTACCTTTGTTGAAGCAGACAAATCCCTAGAGTTGTTTATATATTTTGCATATATTTCAGGAGATACTATAGAGAAGGTGGGGAGCTAACGCTGGATGTTGGGCCCTTCACTAAGGCTTTAGAGGTAAACTTGAAACGATATAAATAAATATATTTTTGGGACTCACCACCAATCTTACTTTTACAGAAATCCATGAGGGGCCTTAATTCAAGTGAGACTAACCATTGGTTTAACACTCTAAATGCGGCAAATACATGCAAGACATACTGTGAAGGGTGAAATATTCACGTGGGTTTTATTTTTGCTATATATGGACTAAATTAACGATTGCGAACGTGAAAATAAAACCCTCACGAAGTGCTGTTCAATGTATTTGGGGCTATGATTCTAATTTAGTCTCTCTAATTACTTCCCGCGAAATTTAAACCATTGCGAAATACCGAAAGATAAAAATCGCAAAGTTTTAGCCCCGCGAAATTAAGCTCTTTACAGAACATGTAGTATGGGTAACATATCTTTTCTTAAGCTTACTTCAGCTGAAAACTCACAGATGAGATTTGTTTATGTATAGTCTGTAAGTGTTTCTGATCATATTTTTAGCTCACCCGAGTCACACAGCTGACATATTGCTCTAACTTTTCACTTTTTACGTGCCAGTTTAAGTTCAAATGAGCTTTTCAGAATAATCTTTGTTCATCATATGTCTTTTGTTTGTTAGTTGTCTGTAAACTTTTCACATTTTTTACTCTTTCTCAAGAGGGACTGGGCAAGTTTAAATCCATTCTTATCACAAAGCTATCCTTTGGTAAAGGAACTGTTTGTTGAAATCAAGAGTCATGCCCACTTTCAATGTGAAATAATGTTAAAAAAGTGAAAATTTCTCAAGAAGCTGTGGGCCAGAAAAATCAAAACTTACATGAAAAATTCCCTATATATATTTGTATAATCAAGATTTAAGGTGGCTCATTACATCAAAATGTATTTAATAATAGTTCATTAAATCATCTTTTAAAAAGCATGATTTCACCATCAAAAGAGTGACACAAGCCTTTTAAAATCATTTTATTCTAATTTTAGTGATTTTTTTCTGAATTGATAAAGTAAGTGGGTTTTTTTTGTAAATAAGAGATTCTAGAGTCCAAATTTCACTGTGATTTGATGTATGATTTGAATATATATATCAAAACATGCCTAAACAACAGAGACAGATGTTCTAATTTTTTAGATAAAAAAATATGTACGAAAATTGAAGATGTTGTTTGTTAATATTTTTATGCCCCTATCAGATCGTTTTGCCCCCATGATCGAAGATCAAGGGGCCTATTGTTTATGTCCTGTCTGTCATTCTGTCTGCAACTTTAACCTTGCCTATAACTTTTGAATGAGAAGTACTAAGGCCTTTGACATTTCACATGTAATATTATGTTCCTTATGACAAGACCTTTCCGTTGGTACCAAATTTTTGACCTCCTGACCTTGAACTTTTACCTACTTTTCAAAAACTTGAACATTGGCCATAACTTTTGAAAGGCAAGTGATATGATTTTCATATTTCACTTTTGTGTATTCTTTATGACAAGCTCTTTCAACTGGTACCAAAATTCTTGACCTTTGACCTACTTTTCAAAAATGTTAACATTGGCCATAATTTTTGAATTGCAAGTGATAGGGCTTTCATATTTCACACGTGAATTCCTTATATAAATCTCTTTCAACTTATTCCCTTCAATATATGACCTCCTGATCTTGACCTTTGATCTAATTTTCAAAAACTTCAACATTGTTCATAACTATTAAATGGTATCTGAAACTGATAGGGCTTTCATATTTTACTTGTGTATTCCTTGTGACAAGCCCTTTCAACTGGTACCAAAATGTTTTACCTAATGACCTTGGCCTTGAAATTTGACCTACTTTTCAAAAACTTTAACATTGGCCATAGCGTTTGAATGGTAAGTGATAGACCTTTCATATTTCATAATCCTTATGACGAGCCCATTCCACTGGCATGTGGAATCTGGGGATATTAGTGTTTCACAAACACATCTTGTTTTAACCTGCAGATATATTCTTTAAAAAAAAAAACCCATGTCTATTAGAAAAAAGATATATTGGGCAAGTCTAAATCAAATCTGCTGCATCATCTTTATCTGCCTGTATACCATTTATTGGACAATACTGAACCATGAAGAAAGCCAAAATTTGTAGTAATTAAAGCTTCCTTGTAAAATGGGGTCTCGTTTTTATCTTGCAGTTTGCAGCAGATGTGAAGGCAGAAGTGGTAGGAAAACCGTCTCCAACATTTTTCAACTCCGTTTTAGAAGACATGAATGTTGGTGCAGAAAATGTAAGAACTACTGATTGATATTATATATATTTTCAATAACCATGTAGCGTATGACAGCGTGACGAGACTAAGCTGTTGTTTATTTACAGGCAGTGATGGTAGGTGATGATATTGTGAGTGATGTCGGTGGAGCACAGGAATGTGGCATGCTGGGAGTTCAGGTCCGCACGGGAAAATTCAGGTCAGTGTAAGCATACTGTACTAGATATTCGACATATTAGGTCGGTGTAAGGATACTGTATCTAGATATTGACATATTCAGGTCGGTGTAAGCATACTGTATCTAGATATTGACATATTCAGGTCGTGTAAGCATACTGTATCTAGATATTGAACATATTCAGGTCGGTGTAAGCATACTGTATCTAGATATTGACATATTCAGGTCGGTGTAAGCATACTGTATAGATATTGACATATTCAGGTCGGTGTAGGATACTGTAATCTAGATATTGAACATATTCAGGTCGGTTGTAAGCATATTGTATCCTAATATTCAAATTTCAATCATGCAAAATTGGCTCAAGTATGAATTAATGCTGTCTGTACATCCAAGCAGATTTGTTTTGGCACTGATCACAAATTATTGTAACGTGTAGCGGTCACCCATCCAGGTGCTGACCACGCTCGCCGTTGCTTAACTTGCGTGATCAAGACAGGAACTTTACCACATCGCCAGAAAAGCTAGCTCACTAGCGAGGCAGTATAAGTTCCCTTTATACTGTCTGCTACATTATTATACTGTGGAATCATTTTAATTCATGTGGGCCACATCGCCGCAAACCATGGTTTTGAGTCCACATACGTTCTGATGGAGAAAATCAATAACAAGCACCTGTGGGTCACCGACGATGTTGGCGCCAATATTCTAGGGTAACCAAAATTTTCCTGGTTCATGGGGATGTAATTTCGTGGATAATTGACAAATAATGCGAACGGCATAATATTCATTAAGATGAAAAGGAAAATAAAACATATTCATGTGGACGTAAATTCGTGGGTAAGAGTGACCCACGAAATCCACGAACATTGGTCCCCCATGAACAATGATGATTCCACAGTATTTAATTCATGTTAGCACCGCATAATAAAATTGATAATAAAACTTTAATCTAATCAAGTCAAATACATGCATACTTAGAAAGTGACGCAAATAATAACATTGATAGTATCGGCACTATTATAGAAACAATTGCAGAGATAGGCCAAGTCATCGAGAAAATTTTAAATGTTAGAGATTTTCAACAGAAATTGTCAACAATGATTGGAGAAGAACAGCAAAATTAGAAATGTATTTTAAAAGTACCGTATAGTCAAATATACCACGCTAAGGAACAAGTTTATTGATGACATCCAAGGGAAACTGATGATCAGATATGCACTTAGGACAAATTTAAGGGCCTTTGTTGAAAGAGCACAAGGGGTGTGGAAATCTGTGAAAAAGCAAAAATGGGGATGACAAGAGTATCATAAGCTTGTTTCTTACCTTGTTTCATTTTTACCTGTGACTTTTGCTGAAAGTTTCGAGCTGTTAGATTGAAAGAATGAAATTTGGACTCATTGATTTTAGTTTGGGACTTGTTATCATAATCAGAAGGGGTCCACAGGAGGCATAAGATTCATTATGTCATAATCTGAGTCAATTGAGCTAAGTAGGCTTAAAATCACTCTGGCACTTGCGCCTTGAAATCACTGGGCTTAGGGCTGTGCTAAATTCACCTGGACTAGCGACTGATGCATCACTGGGCTGTTGAATGAGCCACTGGGCTGGGCTATATCACCTGGACTAGCGCTAAAAGTTCACTGGAGCTAGTGCTGTAATCACTGGGCGTAGCTAGTGCTGATCCACTGGGGCTAGGGTAGTGCTGAGATCACTTTGGGCAGCTAGTCGCTTGAATCACTGGGCTCAGCACTGAGCATCTCTGAGCTAGCATGGATTCTGACGGGCTTAGTTGCTGATGCTGAATCTTTGGGCTAGTGCTGAATCACTGGGCTAGGGCTAGTGCTGAATCACTGGGCTAGGGCTAGCGCTAATCACTGGGATAGCACTGAATCACTGGGCTAGCGCTGAATC
>CAJDSM010021446.1:35703-49684 GCA_903981925.1 Ostrea lurida
GTCAACACAATAAACAAAAATAGCGCCACCAACGTGAACATAGCCATAATCTCTTTAATACTTAAAATATTTAAAAGTGACTCCTAGCATAAAAGAAAAGATTCAACCAATATGAAATATTCGCTTGCAACACTTGACACTCTCACAATACAAACACTTAATGACCAAAATTACATTACAAAAGATTACATTTAAATTTTTTTTCTTTATCTTGTTGAAGACAATACTGGCAAGTCCGAGCAAAAATTTCAGGTCTCCAAAAATTGTCACATCGTCTAATGTGTCTGTGACCAATTTTTGAATTGAAAAATGAGACACAAAGAACACTGTCCAGTGCTGAATTTTTTCCAGCCCTCGTCTCTGCCTCGAGTTCTAAATATGTAAACAAAAAACATGGTGGTTTGGCAGACACCGATGCCCGTGTACACCGACGCATCATGCGGTCCTGTTCAGTACGTTTCTTTAATATTCTCTGGAGGATCTTCAGCAATAGAGGCCTACAGCCACCACCATCTTCCCTACGTCAGTGGGCCTCTCGATTCTGAAATATGAACACTCCATTTTGTCAAAAGGAAAAGATACCCATTTTCTCCTTAAATTCAAACAAGAAAGTCTGTGAAAAACATTGATGTCCCATTTAACAACAGTGTATGATATTAAACTCCTCTGGCTAGCTATCAAATATTAATAATCTAGCTTTCACCCCCCCCCCCCCCCCCCAATTGAATTGATATCTTCTTGGACATCCTCTATAAAACATGGTAAAGAACTGTAGATGCAACAACTCCTTCCCCCACATCCCTGAAAAGTCTTGTAAATACACGCTGCCCCCCGATGATACTAGCACCTGTCTCCTGAAGAGCCGCTGAAGAGTCCACTGCGGGTGGGGGAGGGGGAGATCTTCTAACAAACAAGAAGGGATCCCGTCCTCACTGAACACATTTAGTCCTTAAAACACTCCATTTCAATCATCTAAAAACAGAAAAAAAAAACACATTTGTTCCTTAAAACACCCATTTCAATCATCTCAAACAGAAAAAAAAAACCACATTTAATTCCTAAACACTCCATTTCAATCATCTAAAACAGAAAAAAACAAACACATTTAGTTCCTTAAAACACTCCATTTCAATCATCTAAGACAGAAAAAAAACAAGATGTGTTTGTGAAATACTGATGCCCCCGGATTCCACATGCCAGTGGAAGGGGCTTGCCAAAACGATTATGCACGTGAAATATGAAAAGTCTTATCACTTACCATTCAAAGAGTAATGGCCAATTGTTAAAGTTTTTGAATAGTAGGTCAAACGTCAAGGTCAAGGTCAGAAGGTCAAAAATTTCTGGTACCAGTCGAAAGGGCTTGTTAACAAATTACACATGTGTAATATGAAAATCCTATCCACTATCATTCAAAGTTATGGCAAATATTAAAGTTTTTGAAAAGTGGTCAAGGTCAAGGTCCGGAGGTCAAAAATTTTGGTACCAGTAGAAATTGCTTGTCATAAGGAACACACATGTGAAATATGAAAGTCCCATCACTTGCCATTCAACAGTTTATGCCAATTTTAAAGTTTTTCTGCAGACAAACAGACTGACAAAAGGACAAACAGAGAGACCAGAAAACTATATGAAGATTCCGAGGGCATAAAACCAAAATATTAATGATTAACATATCCTTCTATACTATATTGCTGATACTCAGAATAAGATGTCCCATATCCCCATTAAATAATAAAAATTAATGTAGAATCATACATGATATACCCCACGCTTTTGGCGTGAGACTCCGCACTTTTGAAGCAATTCTCACGACCCCACTTGCAGTAACCAATATATCTTGCGCATTAAAATAAAATCGTTGTTCAAAAAAAATTTTAAGTGGTTATTTCCTGATCAACAATGTTCAATTACCAGTAAGAAGCCATATCACCTGTCAATATCATTTTTCTTCAGTCCCAAGCACAGTATCATTGCAATCGGACTGAATTTTCACTCACCTGAACATAATGCCACACCCAGGTACCCTGAGGTGGTAGATTTTCCCAAGGGATGAGCTAATAATAATAAGATTTCACAAATAGCAATATAATTTCGTACCTCACTCTGCCAAGGTATAGAAACACGGCCTGTGCTAAATTTTGTGTAACAATAGTCGTCACTTGCATCAAGGTTCACACCTTTCAACTGTGGAAAACTGCTCTAATGTCCAGCAACATCTTTAGCATAACCGCTCTTTTCTGCAAAAAGAAAACACAATAGATTAGTGCCAGCAAAAATCACTAATTTACCACAATTTTTACCACAAGATGTAGAATTTTGTGGCCTCTTACTCATCAATGTACTCTCTCTCTCTCTCTCTCTCTCTCTTCTCTCTCTCTCTCTCTCTCTCTCTCTCTCTCTCTCTCCTCTCATATCAAGAAATATATGGGCAAAAATCAAACTATGCATTATACAGTTTTTAACAATTTTATCTTAATAGTAAGATATTTTTGTCAACAGACACTCATAGTATTGTGATAAAGAACCTTAGTGAGTGTGATCACAATACCCTATGTATCCCCCACTATATCACTTGTTGCACCAACTGAATGTCAATTCCAATTTGCTTTCAACATTAATAAGAACTTCCTGGAATCCATCAACATAAAAGCACTTTCCAGGCGACAACATGCTATAACAAAAATCCATGATATTTAAGTAAGCCCCCCCCCTCCCAAGTGGCACCCCTTGACAGATGTCTCTATTTAACAGAGCAACACCAACTGAGCAATATACGCCCGTCATGGCCCAGACAACGATAAAACCACTATGGTGCATTGTGACCGTTGACCTTTGACCAGTGACGTGCTCAAGGTCATGACACATCCTTAGGTCTAGATCAACAATTCTGTAATATATTCAAATCCCTGCACTCAATAAAAAGTTATGGATCAGCACATGTTAAAACCACTATGTGCATTGTGGCCTTGACCTTTGGCTCATGGTCATGAACTTTCCTTGGGTTTAGACGAACAATTCGGTGAAATATTATTCCAACCATGCACTCAGTGAAAAGGTATGGCCCAGACAATGTCAAAAGCCACTATGTGGCATTGCGACCTTGACCTTTGACTTGACTAAGTCATGACACTTCTAGTGTCCTCAGTGTCCGGGGCAACAATTCTGTGAAATATTATCCAACCAGGCATTCAGTGAAAACTTTGGTCCGGACAAGGGTAAAACCATTATGTACATTGTGCCTTGACATTTGACCAGTGAACCATGCCTCAAGGTCATGACACTTCCTTCGGTCCAATCCAACAGTTCTGTGAAATTACTATTCCAATCCATGCCTGGACAATGTCAAAAGCCACTATGGTGCATTGCGACTTGTCCTTTGACCAGTGACCTTGGCTCAAGGTCATGACACTTTGTTGTATCCAGGCCAACAATTCGTTGAAATGTATTCCAATCCATGCCCCGACAAGGTTTAACCAATAGTTAAACCATTATATGCATAGTGACCTTTGACCAATAATCTTGGATCAAGGTCATAACACTTCCTTGGGTCCAGGGCAACAATTCTGTGAAATATTGTTCAAATTTACAAAAGAGGGTCAGGAGTTATGGCCCAGACAAACTACCTCTGATTGGATGCCGACGGGCAAGCAGATCACCCACGTCCATCATAATCTTGTCGTCTAATGAATGCTTTATAAAAACGACATGTAGATACTACGCAGACCAAGTCTAAAAATAAGATAAGAGGGCCTACGCTAGTAATAAAATAACTCCTAATAATGTCCTTTCTTCCTCAAAAAAGATGAGAACCCCTAACTAGCCTTGTGACTGACATAGTTAGCTTGAAAATCTAAATCCACCATTCAGCATGTATTGTAAATACCCTAGATTGGGAAACTATCTCTTACGTCCACACCGAAGTTTCTATTTGTGGGGAGATTCACGTATTCAAACAGAGATAAAACTATGTTTGGAGAGTCTTCAGTCACACCTGTCATCGCGATACCTGGTGTCTGTCAGACCACCGAGAATATTGGAAGTCCCAATCATAAGCAAAGTAATTATCATTTTTCAAGTAATAACTCTCGAATATTCGAATTCATGGATATCTCAACTTTTTCCTTGGTCCCATCGAAGTTCGAAGAATAAGAGCGTTCGACTGTATTTTAATTGTTCCCATATGGAACGACAGTTGCTGGGGTAAGAGTATTGTTTTTTACGTCCGTCAGTTTCTTCCGTCCGTCAGTCAACCCATGTGTCACAACATGTACCTAGTATTGCGCTCCATTTCTTGACTAGTATTAGTAGATCTCAGCTTTGATGCGCATGATTCTTTCAGAGACACGCCACTCATGTGTTGCTCGATTTCCATAGGCTTTTTTTCTGCCGAGTTAAGGGGGACTAAGAGTTATACTTAAACTTTTTAAGCATGATGTCTACTGTGGAAATTGTTCACAGCGCATAAAGCCAGCTTCTAATCTTGTATAAATTACAATTGTCGAGTATCGGCATGGTTGTTGCCAAGCAATAGCTCTTCAGTGAATTGTTTAGTCAACCATGGAACATCTTAGTACGCCGCTTCTGGATGGGAAATAGATTAGTTTCAGAGATACCATTTTTGGGGGATGGGGACTTAGTTATTACATGGATTTTTTTGGTGTATAGTATTTGTTTGCTGGATAGCAATTCAATTGTCAATGAATTTCATGAACTTTGGAAGTTATAATAATAGGAAAAAGCTTATATGGGATCGATTTACATAAACATCTGTAGGGGACCATTTTTGGGGGGACTTAATTAGATATAATGTATTTCTGCTATAGTATGTTGTTGCTGGATAGCACTTTCATTGTTAAATGATTCCACAAAACTTTGACGAAGAAGTTAGCAATAGTAAAACTTGAATGGGATTGATTTTCAAGCAACATCAGTACAAGGGGGATCACTTTTTGGGAAGAAGGACATAATTTTATTATACGCCCATCTTTAGACGGGCGTATTATGTTTAATATGGCGTTGTCTGTTCCTCCGGCGTCCATCAGGAATAGTTTGTCTGGGGCCATAACTCCTGACCTCTTTGTAAATTTGAACAATATTTCAACAGAATTGTTTTGCCCTGGACCCAAGGAAGTGTTTTGACCTTGGATCCAAGATTTTGGTCAAGGTCACATGCAATATAATGGTTTAAAAACTATTGGTTTAAAACCCTGTTTCCGGGCATGGATTGGGAATAAATTTCAACGAATTGTTGGCCTGGATCAACAAAGTGTCATGCACCTTGAGCCAAGGTCACTGGCAAGGACAAGGTCGCAATGCTACATAGTGGCTTTGACAATTGTCCAGGCATGGGATTGGAATGTATTTCACAGAACTGTTGGATTGGACCAAAGGAAGTGTCATGACCTTGAGCCATGGTCACTGGTCAAATGTCAGGTCACAATGTACATAATGGTTTTACCTTGTCCGGACCAAAAAGTTTTCACTGAATGCTGGGATTGGAATAATATTTCACAGAATGTTGCCCCGGACTAGGACACTAGGAAGTGTCATGACCTTAAGTCAAGGTCAAGAGGTCAAGGTGCAATGCACATAGTGGCTTTTGACATTGTCTGGGCCATACCTTTTCACTGAGTGCATGATTGGATAATATTTCACCGAAATTGTTTCGTCTAAACCCAAGGAAATGTCCATGACCAATGAGCCAAAGGTCAGGCACGAATGCACAATCAGTGGTTTTAACATTGTCTGATCCATAAACTTTTTATTGAAGTGCAGATTGAATATATTACAGAATTTTTGTTGATCTAGACCTAAAAGGATGTGTCATGACCTTGAAGCCAAGGTCACTGGCAAAGGTCAAGGTCACAATGCACATAGTGGTTTTATCCGTTGTCTTGGCCATGACGGGCGTATATTGCTCGTTGGTGTTGCTTCTTGTTTAATAGAGACATCTGTCAAGGGTGCCACTGGAGGGGGGGGGGGGGCTTAACTTAAATATCATGGATTTTGTTTATAGCATGTTGTTCGCCTGGAAAGTGCTTTTAATTTGTTTGATGGATTCCCAGGAAGTTCTTATTAATAGTGAAAGCAAATGGAATTGACTTCAGTGGTCAACAATCGAATGTTGGGGATACATAGGTATTGTGATCACACTCACTAAGTTCTTAATTCACAATACTATGAGTGTCTGTTGACAAAAATACTTACTATTAAGATAAAAATTTAAAAATGTATAATGCATAGTTGATTTTTGCCATATCATTTCTTGATATGGAGAGAGAGAGATAGAGAGAGAGTAGAAGAGAGGAGAGAGCGGAGAGAGAGAGAGAGAGAGAGAGTACATTGATGAGTAAGAGGCGCAAAACAAATCACATCTTTGGGTAATTGTGGTTAAAATTTAGTGATTTGCTGGCATAATTAATTGTGTTTTCCTTTTTGCAGAAAAAATTAGTGCCAGCAAAATCACTAAATTATTACCACAATTTTTACCACAAGATGTAGATTTTGTTTTGGCCTCTTACTCATCAATGTACTCTCTCTCTCTCTCTCTCTCTCTCTCTCTCTCTCTCTCTCTCTCTCTCTCTCTCCTCTCATATCAAGAAATATATGGGCAAAAATCAAACTATGCATTAATAAGTTTTTAACAATTTTTATCTTAATAGTAAGATATTTTTGTCAACAGACAACTCATAGTATTGTGAATAAAGAACCTTAAGTGAGTGTGATACAATACCCTATGTATCCCCCACTATATCATTGTTGCACGCAAAACTGAATGTCAAGTCCAATTTGCTTTCAACATTACATAAGAACTTCCTGGAATCCATCAACAAATAAAAGCACTTTCCCAGGGACAACATGCTATAACAAAAAATCCCATCGATATTTAAAGTTAAGCCCCCCCCCTCCCAAGTGGCACCCCTTGAACAGATGTCTCTATTTAACAGAGCAACAACCAACTGAGCAATATACGCCCGTATGGCCCCAGACAACGGATAAAACCCACTATGTGCATTGTGACCTTGACCTTTGACAGTGACCGTGCTCAGGTCATGACCACATCCTTAGGTCTAGATCAAACAATTCTGTAAATATTCAAATCCCTGCACTCAATAAAAGTTATGGATCAGCACAATGTTAAAACCACTATGTGCATTGTGGCCATTGACCTTTGGCTCATGGTCATGAACATTTCCTTGGGTTAGACGAACAATTCGGTTGAAATATTATTCCAATCCATGCACTCAGTGAAAAGGTATGCCCGACAATGTCAAAAGCCACTATGTGCAATTGCGACCTTGACTTTGACCCTTGACTTTAAGTCATGACACTTCCTAAAGTGTCCTAGTGTCCGGGGCAACAATTCTGTGAAATATTATCCCAACACAGGCATTCCAGTGAAACTTTTGGTCCGGACAAGGGTAAAACCAATTATGTACATTGTGACCTTGACATTTGACCAGTGAACCATGCCTCAAGGTCAATGACACTCCTTTTGGTCCAATCCAACAGTTCTGTGAAATACTAATTCCAATCCATGCCTGGACAATGTCAAAAGCCACTATGGTGCATTGCGACCTTGTCCTTTGACCAGTTGACCTTGGCTCAAGGTCATGAACACTTTGTTTGTATCCAGGCCAACAATTCGTTGAATATGTATTCCAATCCAGCCCCGGACAAGGTTTAAACCAATAGTTAAACCAATTATATGCATAGTGACCTCTTGACCAATAATCTTGGATCAAGGTCATAACACTTCCTTGGGTCCAGGGCAACAATTCTCGTGAAATATTGTTCAAATTACAAAAGAGGGTCAGGAAGTTAATGCCCAGACAAACTATCCTGATTGGATGAACACGACGGGCAGACAGATCCCACCACGTGCCATCATAATTCTTGTGGTCTATTGAACTTTTATATAAAACGACATGTAGATACTACGCAGACCAAGTCTAAAAATAAGATAAGAGGGCCTACGCTAGTAATAAAATAACTCCTAATAATGTCCTTTCTTCCTCAAAAAAGATGAGAACCCCTAACTAGCCTTGTGACTGACATAGTTAGCTTGAAAATCTAAATCCACCATTCAGCATGTATTGTAAATACCCTAGATTGGGAAACTATCTCTTACGTCCACACCGAAGTTTCTATTTGTGGGGAGATTCACGTATTCAAACAGAGATAAAACTATGTTTGGAGAGTCTTCAGTCACACCTGTCATCGCGATACCTGGTGTCTGTCAGACCACCGAGAATATTGGAAGTCCCAATCATAAGCAAAGTAATTATCATTTTTTTCAGTAATTTACTCTCAAGATATTCGAATTCATGGATATCTCAATTTTTCTTCTTGGTCCTCATCGAAGTTCGAGAATAACGAGCGTTCGATCTGTATTTTATTGTTCCATATGGCAACGAAGTTGCTGGGGTATATTGTTTTTACGCCGTCAGTTTCTTCCGTCCGTCAGTCACCCTGTGTCACAACATGTCACACTAGTATTGCGCTCCATTGTCTTGACTAAGTATAGTAGATCGCTTTGATGAGATGATTTTTCAGAGACACGCCACTCATGTGTAGTCGATTTCATAGGCTTTTTTTCGGGAAGGGGGACCCTAAGAGTTTTGATACATTGACCGATACCTTTTTATTCTGGATGGATTTCCATGAAAACTGTAGGAAATTGTTACGCGATAAGCATTCGTAATAGCTTGTATAACTGTCGATTGGAGGTTTGCAGATAGTCTTCAGTGATTTTTGCAAGGAATAGAGCCCTTTATGGAGTATTTCAGAGATACCATTTTTGGGGGATGGGGACTTATTATTACATGGATTTTTGGTGTATAGTATGTTGTTTGCTGGATAGCAATTTCAATTTGTCAATGAATTTCCATGAAAACTTTGGGAAGTTATAATAATAGGAAAAGCTTATATGGGATCGATTTACATAAACATCTGTCAGGGGACCATTTTTGGGAGGGACTTAATTAGATATAATGTATTTCTGCTATAGTATGTTGTTGCCGTGGATAGCACTTTCATTTGTTAAATGGATTCCCACAAAACTTTGAGAAGAAGTTAGCAATAGTAAAACTTGAATGGATTGATTTAAGCAACATCAGTTCAAGGGGGATCACGTTTTTGGGAAGAAGGACATAATTTTATATACGCCATCTTTAGACGGGCGTATTATGTTTAATATGGCGTTGTCTGTTCCTCCGGCGGTCCATCAGGAATAGTTTGTCTGGGCCATAACTCCTGACCCTTTGTAAATTTGAACAATATTTCACAGAATTGTTTGCCCTGGACCCAAGGAAGTGTTGACCTTGATCCAAGATTATTGGTCAAGGTCACTATGCATATAATGGTTTAACTATTGGTTAAACCTTTCGGGCATGGATTGGAATATTTCAACGAATTGTTGGCCTGGATACAACAAAGTGTCATGACCTTGAGCCAAGGTCACTGGCAAAGGACAAGTCGCAATGCACATCAGTGGCTTTTGACAATTGTCCAGGCATGGATTGGAATGTAATTTCACAGAACTGTTGGATTGGACCAGAAGGAAGTGTCATGACCTTGAGCCATGGTCACTGGTCAAATGTCAAGGCACAATGTACATAATGGTTTTACCTTGTCCGGACCAAAGTTTTCACTGAATGCCTGGATTGGAATAATATTTCACAGAATTGTTGCCCCGGACTAGGACACTAGAAGTGTCCATGACTTAGTCAAGGTCAAAGGTCAAGGTGCAATGCCACATAGTGGCTTTTGACATTGTCTGGGCCATACCTTTTCACTGAGTGCATGTTGGAATAATATTTCACCGAAATTGTTCGTCTAAACCCAAGGAAATGTCATGACCATGAGCCAAAGGTCAAGGCACAATGCACATAGTGGTTTTAACATTGTCTGATCCATAACTTTTTATTGAGTGCAGGATTGAATATATTACAGAATTGTTGATCTAGACTAAAAGGATGTGTCATGACCTTGAAGCCAAGTCACTGGTCAACAGGTCAAGGTCACAATGCACATAGTGGTTTTATCGTTGTCTTGGCCATGACGGGCGTATATTGCTACGTTGGTGTTGCTTCTTGTTAATAGAGACATCTGTCAAGGGGTGCCACTTGGAAGGGGGGGGGGGGGCTTAACTTAAATATCATGGATTTTGTTTATAGCATGTTGTCGCCTGGAAAGTGCTTTTATTTGTTTGATGGATTCCCAGGAAGTTCTTATAATAGTGAAAGCAAATGGGAATTGACATTCAGTGGTCAACAATGATAATGTGGGGATACAATAGGGTATTGTGATCACACTCACTAAGTTCTTATATTCACAATACTATGAGTGTCTGTTGACAAAAATACTTACTATTAAGATAAAATTTAAAAATGTATAATGCATAGTTGATTTTTGCCATATCATTTCTTGATATGGAGAGAGAGAGAAGAGAGAGAGAGGAGAGAGAGAGGAGAGAGAGAGAGAGAGAGAGAGAGATACATTGATGAGTAAGAGGCGCAAAACAAAATCTACATCTTTGGTAAAATTGTGGTAAAATTTAGTGATTTTTGCTGGCACTACATTAATTGTGTTTTCCTTTTTGCAGAAAAGAGCGGTTACTGTAAAGATGTGCTGGACCATAGAGCAGTTTTCCCACGTGAAAGGTGTGAACCTTGATGCAAGTGACGACTCATTTTACACAAAATTTAGCACAGGCGTGTTTCTATACCTTGGCAGAGTGAGGTACGACATTATATTGCTATTGTGACACTAATTATTATTAGCTCATCCTGGGAAAAATCTACCACCTCAGGGTACCTGGTGTGGGCATTATGTTCAGGTGAGTGGAAAATTAGTCCGATGCATGTTTACTGTGCTTGGGACTGAAAAGAAATGATATTGACAGGTGAATGGCTTCTTACATGGTAATTCTACATTGTTGTCAGGAATAACCACTTAAAATTTTTTTTGAACAACTTTATTTTAATGCGCAAGAATATTGTTACCTGCAAGTGGGGTCGTGAGATTGCTTAAAAAGTGCGAGTCTCACGCCAAAAGCGTGGGATATCATGTATGATTCTACACATAATTTTATTATTTTAATGGGGATATGGGACATCTTATTCTGAGTATCAGCAAAATATAGTAATAGAAGGATTTGTAATCATTAATATTTTGGTTTTTAATGCCCTCGGAATCTTCAATATAGTTTCTGGTCTCTCTGTTTGTCCTTTTGTCAGTCTGTTTTGTCTGCAGGAAAAACTTTAAAATTGGCGCATAACTTTTGAATGGCAAGTGATGGGACTTTCATATTTCACATGTGTGTTCCTTAGACAAGCAATTTCTACTGGTACCAAAATTTTTGACCTCCGGACCTTGACCTTTGACCACTTTTCAAAAACTTTAATATTTGCCATAACTGAATGAAAGTGGATAGGATTTTCATATTAACACATGTGTAATTTGTTTAACAAGCCCTTTCGACTGGTACCAAAATTTTGACCTTCTGACCTTGACCTTGACGTTTGACCTACTATTCAAAAACTTTAACATTGGCCCATTACTTCTTTGAATGGTAAGTGATAAGACTTTTCATATTTCCACGTGCATAATCGTTTTGGCAGCCCTTCCACTGGCATGTGGAATCCGGGGGCATCAGTATTTCACACAACACATCTTGTTTTTTCTGTCTTAGATGATTGAAATGGAGTGTTGTTAAGGAACTAAATGTGTTTGTTTTTTTCTCGTTTTAGATGATTGAAATGGAGTGTTTAGGAATTAAATGTGGTTTTTTTTTTCTGTTTTAGATGATTAAATGGAGTGTTTTAAGGAACTAAATGTGTTTTTTTTTTTCTGTTTAGATGATTGAAATGGAGTGTTTTAAGGACTAAATGTGTTCAGTGATGGACGGGGATCCTCCTCTGATTTGATAGAAGATCTCCCCCTCCCCCACCCCGCCAGTGGACTCTTCAGCCGCTCTTCAGGAGACAGGTGCGTAGTATCATCGGGGGGCAGCGTGTATTTACAAGACTTTTCAGGGTTGTGGGGGGAGTGTTGCTCTACAGTCTTACCATTGTTTTATAGAGGATGTCCAAAGAAGATATCATTCAATTGGGGGGGGGGGGGGGGGGGTGAAAGCTAGATTATTAATATTTTGAATAGCCTAGCCAGAGGAGTTAATATCATCACACTGTTGTTAAATGGGACATCAATGTTTTTCACAGACTTCTTGTTTGAATTTAAGGAGAAATGGGTATCTTTTCCTTTTGACAAACTGGAGTGTCTCATATTTCAGAATCGACGAGGCCCACTGACGTAGGGGAATGGTGGTGCTGTAGGCCTCTATTGCTGAAGATCCTCCAGAGATATTTACAGAAACGTACTGAACAGGACAGCATGATGCGGTGTACAGGGCAGTCGGTGTCTGCCAACCACCATGTTTTTTGTTACAATTATAACCTCAGGCAGAGACGAGAGAGCTGGAAAAAATTCAGCAACTGGACAGTGTTCTTTTGTCTCATTTTTCAATCAAAAATTGTCACAGACATCATTAGACGATGTGGACATTTTTGGAGACCTGAAATTTTTTGCTCGGACTTGCCGTATTGTCTCACAAAATAAGAAAAAAATTTAAATGTATATCTTTTGTAATGTTAATTTTGTCATTAAGTGGTTTGTATGTGAGAGTGTCAAAGTGTTTGCAAGCGAATATTTCAATATTGGTTGATCTTTCTTTTATGCTAAGGTCACTTTTAAATATTTTTAAAGTATTAATAGAGATTATGCTATGTTCACGTTGGTGCGCATTTTTGTTTATTGTGTTGACTGTCTTCTAAAGCCATTTACTCTATTATATGCCAAGGAGATCAATTAATGTTATTGTCCACAGTATTCATCTGTCTGACTGAAGAACTTCTTATCTAGATGTATAGCAAAACATATTAACTTATTTAGGTTTAATTATTAAGTTACTGTTTGGGGTCCAAAATCTCTTTGAATTTTTTCTTGTGAATTTTTCTTATTTTTTCCACACTCTTTTCTCAGAGTTTGAGGTCTCAGTGTCCTAAAGTAAAGTACTAGATGAAAGAAAGAAAAAAAAATATGAATTCTTGAATGGTGAAACTATAAATGGTATCACATTGTAAGATATGTGTATATGCATGAATTAGAAACTGGCATTTTAAAATTGCTGGTGATTGTTACTAAGTTGGCATTTTAAACAGAGGTGATTCTTTTTACTTGGCGTTCATTGGTAGTGCTATAACTTTGGCTTATTTATGCCAGCAGTAGCTTATCATCTTAGATAGAGTTAAAATTCAGCTTTCATACAGAGTATAGTTAAGTAGAAACATCTGCAGAGCAAGGCTAAGGAAAAGACTTTTAGCAATGCTTTCACATGAACAGAGGAGAGAAACTCAATTTTACTAATAATCAAAAACTTGAACAGAAAGTGAAAATTCTTCAAAAAACTGAAAGAAATGGCCACATAAATACCTGTGTGTCTTTTTTAAAAAGTATTCAACTACATAAACAGAGTTTTAATAGTAATTACATGAATGCATTTTTAAGTTGATAATTGTTTGGAAACTCCTATAAAATTACTAGACAAGCAGAGTTGACTGCTCATAAGATTGGTGCCTGCCAAAGACCTACTAGCCTTGAAAAACATAACACCATTTTTGAAATTACATTTATTTAAAAAAGTATTAATGCCACTAGGACTCAACTTAGATCTTGATCATATGCAATTTTTTAAGCCCCTTGGCTTGTTACAATTGCGTTATTATACGATAAGTAAATATAATGCATCTAAATTTCATTTAGCGGTAATTAAATTTAAATATGTCTGGTTATGCATGGTTTCCTCAAATTTAAACTTTGTTGCCTGTGGCAAAATTTATATATGTTTTTGGGCATTTGGGCACACAATTATTATCAAACACTGCAAATTTGCGAAAATTTACTTGTGCTTGACAGTGCT
>CAJDSM010021447.1:9741-26724 GCA_903981925.1 Ostrea lurida
TTAACTCATGGACTACCGATTGTAAACAAAACATTTTTTAATCTTTTTCAAAAAATGTACAAGGGCATACATGATTCCTTCTTGAAGGCAGAGGGGCGCGGCAAAGGGCAGGCGGGGCGCGGCAAAGGGCAGGCAGGGCGCAGCGCCCTTCTATTTATGGCTAGCGGGAACACTGCACAGTATTTGAGATACGGTGTTTGAGATACCGAAGTTCAATTGTAGAAACATGATAAAGAGTTTAACTGACCACAGCTGGGGTGAGCAACAGAGGCATACCCAGATTGTTTTGTTTTGGGGTGGATGTCAACTTTAACTTTTTAAACTCCCATTTTCAAGAGGCATGGAGGCATGATCATCATTTCAGGGTTTAAGGGGTGGGGGGGGGTTAGCAACAAATGAGTGAGAAATTTCTGTAACAAAAGAAAATAAAATTGATAATTTAAAAAAAATTGTAACAAATAACTAAGTTATTAACTGTTTACAATTCTTTTGGACAATCTTTGTATAAATCCCATGGGGACCCGGGTTAGAATAGGTCCAATCAACGTCTACACGTGTGAGATAGACTGCTAAACACACACGCAAGTTTAGTATTGGCCGAGAAGGCACCTGGAAACAAAACTATACAGTGTCCTTTCACGCATTGGCCCACACCGCACAAAGAGCGCGCCGCTGAGCGACAGGGTGAGCAAAATGGACCTTACAGTTCCACAAAAGCGCTTACACAAGATATGTGTGATAAATAAACATAGACTGATATATTTATTATGTGATCATGATTAAATATTGATTCGCATCGCAGTTTTGGGAAAATACAGGTGAAAATCAACATCTGACACATTTCTATATCTAATTATAGAGAAAATTTTAATTGTTAATTGTTCCGAGACAATTACTGATCGTTCTAGTTTTGTTCGATTCGTCCCCATTGGTATAGCAAGTACGTACATACTTATGCCAGTAGACACCATGGAGATCATAATCGGTTTAGCCACGCAAGATGCACAGAGTATAATGTACGGGTGGTGATATCTGATTAATTTAGCACAATACATATACGAGATCACCACAAAAATCCTATGTTACTACAGTACTATCATAAGAGGCGAGCAAATTTAATTTCTTGTCACCCCAACACACAACACTTAAATAATGTATCTAACACAGTACAATGACACGTTATAACAACAGTAAAATCAATCAAATTTAAGTGATAATAATAGCAAAGTTAAACAGATGCGGTATACATGGTGATAAATCATGTATTTCTGTCTTATAGATGTGTACATCACGAAGCGAGAAAAATGCAACAGCACTAGAGCCAAGGATTCAGAATCTCCCGGGTCTCTCCCACCGAATGTTCTATTCGACTCAGTGGCAGTGCTCTACGGTCCCCTACTGTGCTTCTCGAGCCACCACGAAAGTCGAGAACTTCAGGCTGACATACCCGCCTCTTATATATATCCTCCGAGTGGATCGTTTAATATAGTAGGACGTTTACCTAATCTTTCAAAAGATCATCAACCCAGGATCTTTTATTTCCCTGCAGGCTTTCTCCCCCATCTGTTCCAGGGCTGTCTATGACATCAAATGTACAACAGAAGGGAGAAAATGCAATGAACAAGACCAGGATCAATATGGCCCCCTGAATTCTCTAGTCAAGAGCTCTACCAAAACTAAAGCTGGCCATCTGCGGATTCGAGCACCTGCTGACGACATAACATAATATCGCGGCGCGTACACGAGGAAGGAAAGTCTGAGATTTATTTGCGGACTTACCACGAAGCGGAGAATGGTGGATGAGCAATGTATTGTCAGGCTATACAGAGGGAAGGAAGGGTGGTGATTATGTCCGCGCTACTAAAGAGCGGCAGAATGGTGGTGATTATTCCGCCGGCTACGAGAGAGCGATAGAATGGTGTGTGTATTTAGGCGGATTACAATGGGAGAAGTGGTGGTAGCGATTATTCTGACTACAAGAGGGACAGAATGGTGCGTGATTATTCCACTGGACTACACAGAGGGATGAGCAATGGCTGGTATTATTTCAGGACTACAAGAGGGAGAATGGTGGTATTATTACGGACTACATGACAGGGCGAGAGCATGTGGATTAGTTTCGAGGAGCGTTTAATCAGAAGGGGAGAGAACTGTGTGGTGAGTTATGTCACGAACTACAGAGAGGAGAATTGGTGGTGATGTATCTTTTTCGGGTCTCAGTGACTACCACACGATGGAGAAGAATGGTGGTGAGTATTGATTCCGGCTACTACAGAAGGGAGAATGGTTGGTGATGATTCCCGGACTTTACAGTAGGGAGAATGTGCGTTGATGATTTCCGGCACCACAGAGGGAGAATGGTGGTGATGATATGCGGACCCCACTCTACAGAGGGAAGAATGGTGATGCATTAATTCAGTGACTACCTGTTTTAACGATGAGGTGAAGTGGTGCTGGAGTAACTTGGAGTGGAACTTAGTGTCGATGGCTCGTGGGATCAATCTACGTAAGCTCGTTCTACAAACTACGTCAAAAAACAAAACAGGTCTCTCAAAGTCAAAAATGGCACTGTTGTTGCGATAATGACAGTTCTGAATTCAGTCTTTGCACGAATTAAAATGAAATGTCACACTTTCGAACCTAAAGAGCATTATCCTAGCTCGAGAATGCGAACTACTTGCTACGGTCGAGGAGCGAAGATGAGAATCTGTACCCAATTTTTTATTTTTTTTTGAGTTTTTTGGCCTTATAGCCACCCATAATTATGTCTCAACAGCATTGGGTGACCTATATGGACACTTCTGGGCCTGGTCAGGTGCAAGTTTCGTCCAGAGACACTTGGTTCAACTTGACTTATATGCTGAGAATTTGATATGCATTTGTTTTACGTCCCGCTCACAAGAATTTTCACTCAAATGACATATGGAACTCACCATTGCTGGTGAAGAGCTGCAAAATTTAGGCTGTGCCGGTCAGCGCCTTTTTGAGCAGGAGGGATCATTATATTTGTGCCAGAACCATACTGCTGTGAACACGGGAACCCGCGGGATATCATAGAAACACAGAACCCAAATTTCACTCATTTTTGGTAGTCCTCTCATCCAAAAAGGACCATCCATTTAGTCAACCATCTTTACACAAGCCAGGGGGTGTGCTGAGTGACCCATATTCCTAACAATCCGCGGTCCCATGTGGAATATCGTTGAGACAAAATAGATTTGTTCCACATTAAGAATTGTAACGCTTAATAATCTTAGTTTATCTATGCACACACCGTATTTTCTTTTTTAAATTATCAATTTTGATTTTTCGTTTAATGTTACGAGAAATAGTTTCTCAACTGCAATCGCTTGATTTTGCTAACGCCCCCAATGGCTTAAATCACCAGCAACCCCTGTAAAACCCTCATGGAAATGATGATGCATGGAGCCATCTCATCCTCCTCTTGAAAATAGGGAGTTAACAAAAAGTTAAAAGAGTTGACATTGCTCACACCGCCAAAACAAAACAATCTGGGTATAAGGACGCGTCTGTTGGAGTCTATCACAATGGAGCCCAGCTGTGGTCAGTTAAACTCGTTTTCATGTTTCTAACACATTGAAAGCTTCGGTATGCTGCAAACACCGTATCCACAATATCTGTGCGAATGACATGTGCCCTTGCTACCATTTAATATCAGCAAAGGACGTCTGTCGTAACCACATGCACCCTTTGGTCTCACAACTTTAGCGAACTCCCCGCGCCTTGCCTTTTGCCTCGCGCGCTCTCTGCGTTCAAGAAGGAGTACATCGAGAGTATGCCCTTGTTACATAGTGTGGGCTGCTAAAAAAGATTAAAAAATGGTTTTGTTTTCCAACTCGGTTCAGTCCAATTGAGTTTACAAATTGTGCCTTCAGAGAGTTCGTGGTCAATAATATTCTCTAGATCCGTATTAGGACTCATACTTTAATCTGCATTAGTCAAGGAGCGTGGAGAAGGTGGATAGCATATATGGCATTATCAATTGACATACAATAGAATCAGGAGGGGCTTTATCAATAAGTCACATGTGACCTTCGACGAAAATGTACCACTACCATCGCATAGCCAGTCCCGGAAATTCTCCTATATCGGGAATATTAGAGCATGAGTTGGAAATATTACATTCTGCTATATTACTAGTATAAAATTTTCAAGATTCTTTTAACTGGAATAACATGTTATTCTTATTCAGCTTAATAATCCTGTCTATTCTGGGATTTTGTAATCACTGAAAGGTTTTTGTTTATTTAATTTTTTTAGTCAAAAACAATGTTTGCCGTTCTGCATATGATTAAATCTCCGAGTGCATTGCCTGGAAATAGAGAGTTATACAACAGAAGGCTAATTATTCTTTAGTGCAAAAATCATACTGTAGCCAATGTGCAACTTCTGTGCGAAATGCGCGGAGAGTGCCCTTTTTGGGACACGCCCTGTTATTGCGCGCTGCCGCTATTTGGATCCCGCTAGCTGGAACGAGCTGCATGTGGTTTATATCAAAAGTGCATTCGAAGTCCAACACGCATTTTTTAAAAGAGACGATTTTTGCAACCCTCGTATGATATCTCGAATCACACAGATAATATCAATTCTTCAGTCCCATCAAGTTCGAAGATTAACGAGGTTTCCGAGCGTCGTCAGTGAACAATCGACAATTCGACCTGATAATTTTAATATTATAGTCCCTTAGGATGTAAAGGAGAAAACGGGCATGGAATGCGAGCAGAACTTCTTTTCACAAATTTACACCTCGCTTCTTATCTCTGTGGTAGCAGGATATCTAATGCTGACCTAAGAGGAAAACCCGAGAACGCTATGAAGGACGTTACTCACAACACTTGACTGAACTATATACACGCGCCAAAACTTATCAAAAGCAGCAACAAAAATTGGCGCTTACCACTCTCTACTGTACCACGTGCGCGTCCTTGGAGAACCTATGATCTATAAGTGAACATGTTGCGCCTTCGTTATGAATTCTTATGGGTGTGACCACCTGGGGATACTTTGAAATGACTAAACGTATTTTCCTTCATCTGCCTGGATCTTGTCTCGTTGCTTACCGAAAACGGGAAGGTCATGTAGAATGAATAACAAATACCATTCAGATCGCTACATTCGCTAGCTAGAACTGTACGTGCTCGGTCTCTGGCTCTGCGGAGATTCCTCTTTGTATCACGACTCCGAGCAGTTTTCGCTCTGCTGATTCCAAATGGCTTTGTGTAATGTCTATTATCAAGCTTTAGCAAGGGGATTGTGCCAAATTAGACAAGGATCCATGAACTCTGCAAGCTTTTTATCAAATCCCCCTCCAGGAGGGCCCCTACCATCATCTATAGAATCCTCAGTGCGCATCCTTTTTCTAGTCTTCATATCTCTAAATGCCGAGTTACTTTCTCGGCATCACACAGAGTTTTGCCTGTCCCAATTCCAAATTGCTGTAATAAATTCTTTTCGGTTTCCTGAACAATTTCAGGAAATCTTCCCAATTCTTCCCGGTTGTGCTTGTGACGATCAATCTTTTGGGGAGAGGAGGGAGGGAGAACAATAGGGCTCAGAAACAAATATAACGAGTGCGTCTTTAGTTTTGTAGGTCTCCACTTTGTCGGCTATCTTGTCTGAACACTTGAATTCTGGGACTGGTGAGGAAAATTCATCGCTAGATCGTTCTTCGTCTTGTTCTCTTCTAACACACCAGGAAAGTAAAAGTTTAAGTTCGTAACGGGCTAGTGCTAATCACTCAATAGGTAATTACAATTTCCTGGAATCAGCCATACTCACTAAATTTCGGCGCAGAATATCGTTTTCCTAAAAAATATATTGTATCGCGTTATACAGATTTTGTTCCTTTCAATGACTGCTAATACTGTTTCGTCTCGAGAAGAGTGCTTCTGGGCTCAGAAATAACAGATCTTAACACACTTATGAATTCCTCATATCTAACCATATACGTTTCAATATGCTGAAGCATCTGTGACTATCTCAACAAACACTAAGCAATAACTCAGTTTTTTCTACTAGAATCCTTAAACAAGTATGCCATGGCGACGTTAGTTAGTGATTGAAAACAGGCGGTCATAAGTCTATAGATGGGAGGAACAGACTAGCTCTGAGTGATTATATTCAAAGGATACGAGCTTATGGTTTCTTCTATTTATTTTCAAGGTATTCTGCATGAAATCAATCTTAAAAACCTATCAATGTATAATGAGAAATATGTATCTCGGTGAGATTCCTATTGTTGAAAAGTGAGTTGAGCACAATACAATATATCTAGCAATATACCAAATTGTGGAAGAATTATCGCAATATATCGCTGAATAGGCGAAAAATTTCGAACTTCGATGATCGGCAGCTCCTGAGGGTGTAGTTCTGTCCATAGTGCTTCATTCTACATTCCAGTGGAGTAGTCGAGAGACCCATGTGTGCTACGAGGAGGCACATAATTAGTGTCTTACTGTTTTTCTGACTGAGGTTTTTGATACCACTTATTATGGTGGGATTTGAGAGATAATATCAATCATAAACTTCTATATAATAGAAAACGTGCGAGAATAGGAAACTTGCAGAATATATTGGAAACGCAGATTGAATAAATTTGACTACAACTTTAACCGGACTCCCAGAGATTGAAAAAAAATATTTACAACATCGAAGAAATTAACCCCACTACTAAAATAAGTTGTGCTATCTGGAAAATCTAAAAGTTGATGCTCGGCAGCAAAAGATGGAGGGGCTTGGGTGAGTGATCAAAAGATTATTGAGATTCCATCACTAAAGGTATCATATGACGTTACATCAAGAGTATCAGACATTTGTCTGTTTTAAAAAATGAACCCAGCATGAGAAACCTCCCTTCGCTGTACAAAGCATGAATTACTTATAATATGAGGGACATAGATACAAATCCTAAGTCATACTTGTTGGGAGCCTTGAAGTAACTTGCAATTAATATGTGACTTGCCTTAGTTCATATAGAGTCTTTAAATTCATCCTTTCAATACTTCCTCACCAAGTTATTACAATACATCTCCCTCACTTGGTTTACACAAAAAACACGAAATGCTTTCTGTAGAAACATACAGCCCCCGTGGAGCGAATAAATACAAAACATCGCGTAAATATTCAAGTGTAAGGAGAGTATATACACTGTACCTCTGTACATAATAACAATGGTACTGAGAGGAAAGGAAATTATATAACAAATCGAAACATGTGTTGACGTGTGAACGCGTATATGACACTCATGTGAACACTGAAAGAGAGTAGCGGACTCACGAACTCTCTAAGGGCACCAACCGCCTGTACCAGTTTGGTTCTGACTATCGGAAATTCAAATGAGAATGAGAGGTGTGAATCACAGTTAGATCTTAGGGACTGAACGAGCACATAGCTACAGACTAACATTGACCTTGACCTTGGACCATGTAACCTGATAAATCAATAGGGATCATCTATCCATCTAAGGGCAAACCCCTGTACCAATGATTTGTTGATAGTCAATTCACAAACATGGGGTCATAACGACTTGGAAGGCACATACACATAGTCGTAATCAGACTGAGACCAACTTGCACCTGTCTATGACGCCTTGTCTTTATCCTAATAAAAATTCCTCATTATTCCTACAAATCTCTACTCCTCCTCAAGAGGAAACGCAGCCTGTCCTACCCAAGCTAACATTTTCGCATAATGATCATCTTAGAGGGCAACATGGGCGATCAAAAGATATTTTGTAGCCGAAATCAAACAGCACACATAAGACTGCTCACAAGGAGCTACAACTCACCTTAAGAAAATCGTTGTGCAACTAATATGAACAATCCTGCACACAGATACATATATTAGGGGCATGCAGATACATACTCCAGACATCTAAGCACAAAAGGTGTGTTAGGATTTATATCAGCAAGCTCAAAAGATAATTGCAGCGCGACACTCAGAGCGACATACATAGTCCTACAGGACCGATTGACTATTGAACCTTTGACCACTGTGACTGAAATCAATAAGTCGAGATAAACTCTACTCACACTAAGGCAATGCGCTCTAGATAACACAGTATTTGGTTCTATAGTCATCAATCAAGCAAAGTAGTGAGTTCAAAAGAAATATGATATCGGTTTATACTAACACTAGTACCAACAGAGACTTGACCTCTTGCACTCATTAGCACCATGTGACCTTGAAAATCAATAGGATATCTACTCTCTAAGGGCAGCCCCACATTGTACCTAAGTTTGGTTTGATAATCAAAGATCTAAAAAGGGACATATTCCACTTATAAATTATTTATTCTGAGCGGTTAAAATTTATCAACACAGGCATATCTCTCAGACGAGATATCGATATACCAATACTGACCAACTCATGAAACACTTCATGACCACAAGTCGATGAACCAATTGTCGAGTAAATGCAACAATAGGGATCATCTGATCGTGCCATCCTAAGAGCGTCAACAACCATGTACATCCGAGGTTTTATGGTTGATATATAAGAATGGATGCTGCAGGGGTCAAAGATATTACCACTGCATTCTTACGATACAATCCTAGCTTGGACGTCCCCTAAGAACCCCTTCGAATCCGGTATATTTTCTTCCGTAAACATAACCCGACCGAGTTTCAATGATACCAACGAAAAAGCAACGATCTAATCTGATGTCGTTTTAAATTGGAAGAGAATGGTGAGGACTATTTCCATGATGCCGACCGTGACAGGCCGCCATCAAACAACAGATGATGGACCAACTCCTCTAATTATTCAAAGGGGGGCATAAAAAACAAACCACAAAGAACAACCTTGTCCTATTCATTCCTCTGAATCACATGATGTTGCAATTCCCCTAATCAATTCTGCCAATAGTGAATTATTTTTCTAACCAACAGGAATGCACTTTTACCATTTGTAACATTTTACAATTCCAGGTATTCTAGATTTTCTGTTAGCTTAATGCTAGACATCGTCGGAAGCCCACGGCTGATTACGCTTGTGATCTCTCCTCGTCCATATACTTTGATTGGCATATAACCTGTGAACCAGTAAAATACTACCATGTATTTCATCCGCAGAGTGGGCCACGATAGCTATTATAAACATCCTAAATTGTACCCTGATCAATTACAGCTGTGTTGTAAGAAAAGTTTTATCTCGAACACCCTCTAATAAGAAATAATTAACAGAGAGAGGTACAGCTACATACATGCTAGCATACAGGAGAAAAAGAAGTAGCCACGGTGAGCGGCTTACCATGATAAACTGCTGAGGCGGTCGGGCACTCATCTGGGGTTTTCTTCCTACACAACACCAAACGCAAACAATAAAAAAAATAATAAAAAGGACATCAGTAATGCTCATAGCCGAGTTGCAGTTAAAATTTCAAAGTTTTTATTCGCGTGTGCTAGTGTTTTTTGAAGCTAGTTAAGCCCATGAGGCCGCAGATACACACTGAATACATTTTAACGGAATTTCATATATATGAAAGAATATCAACTACGGTGGGTGTGACCGGACAACTCTTGTTATGTAAGTATAATTTGGAGAAATAAGCTTTGTCTCACATTGCTGTAAGATTATAGACGCACACTTGATCAATTGTACTTGCGTCACCGTGTCTGAGGGTCATCCAGGGCCCATCCCGTGGTATTATAGTATTTTGTCCACTCTTCCTCCTCACACTATATATTATTATCCAACTCCTAATATCGTATTCCGAACAGAACTTAACAGTTTGTTATTATATTCACATTCTTCAGCGCACCACCGTTAGAGGAGGGAAGCCGTAAAAGGATAGTACTGCGAATTTTCCACAACTAATTGCTTCTTACTGCTTCACTATGTTAGACAAGAGAGCCAATTTAGAGCAATAGTACCTATATAAATAGTCATCACTTTACTTGATACATTTACTTAAATTCTTTTATTGTGCGAAGCATCACCTCACACTTAAAACACACAAAGAGAGTGTATATATTTAATCAGGATAAACTATATTCTAATATCACTGCTAATAGGAATTTTTATGCAGGACCTGTACGAATGGCTAATCCTAATACCATGCAGACAAAGAAGTCTCGTGATAAACAATTTTTTAAGACTTGCAAAGTACGCGTAGTAGCAATTCCTCACAGATATATCTGTAAGATTTACGTATGTATATGCGAGATTTGTCGCTTTAGCTATATTGATAATGCACACGAAGAGTGAAAACAGAATCCCCTGAATTTGGATGTACTGCCGACCTTCTTAACTTCAAGAAGTTACAGAGGAGCCTACCCTGAACCTCCCAGAAGTTACAGAGGAGCCGTACTCCGCAAATATTAAAGTGTCAGAAAATTATCTAAAATGCTGTTTGATAAGGACAGAGTGTGTGTATAATAATCGTTATTACGCTAAGATACCACTGATTTTTTGTTGGAGGAGATATCCGCATGTAGATTTGTTTTGTCATTTCTGTGATTTCGAGTGCTACATGATGTAGAGAAATGAAAGGAATACTTGATATGCATACACATCCAGCGAGTATGGAGTATCCATCGAATGCTATTGTCGCCAAAATTGCTTAACGGTAACTGAGGAGAATGAAATATTGTATTCACAAGAGGATGATCGCGTAAAAATGCATTCCTGTTAGTTAGAAAAAACGATTCAAGATCACACTGGCAGAAGCTTGGAGTTACGACTGCAATTTCCGCATGATGCACACACAATCTGTACATATAGTTAAATGAATGAAGTAGTTGTTAAATTCTAGGGTAGTGTGAATTTTCAATCCCCACTTGTGTGTGAAAATAGGGAGGGGCAATATTCTATCTGTGTTGAGGGCACTGAAAAAGCATCGTCACGTGGGATGGTCGGGACTTTTATTCCTGCAATGCCGTTAGCGAAATTATTGAAGCGAGGAAGGGACCAGGTCCGGTCTACTGTAGATCATATGTGTATTGTTTGCCTCAGCTTACACATGATAATCTTTGACGCCCTTTGCTTGATATCAACCAAAACTTGGTACAGGGGTTGCCCTTAGACCGATAGGATGATCCTTACTAGATTTTATATTCTACAAGGTTCACGAGTGTGCGAGTCAAAGGATCAAGTGGCTCAGGTTTGTAGATTTGTCGGTCTGTAGACATACGATAGTCTTTCCGAGCTACTTAAAATCTAAACAACATTGTCGATTATTTGCATACCGCAGCTTTTGAGCTTGAATACAAATAATTCAACCCAAACCCGTTAAAGATAACAATTGGATCCATAGCCCTAATCTTATAGAAGAGTAGATGTCTCGGAGTCTCATCTAAATTGATGTTAGGTCACATGTGTCCAAAAGGTCAGTGAGTCAGCAACAATTCTGATAAGGACATAAATATGTTGTTATAGCTCGCGCCGATTCATACTCTTTCCAGTGACCTGGACTGATTTTGCTATGTATTGCTCAACTCAAACTTGGTATGCAGCAATGCATGTCTAGGGGTTTCACCCTAGAGAGTAGATGATCCCTATTGATTTTCAGGGTCACATGGTCAAAGGTCAGTCAAGTGGTCAGTCTGTAATGACTATGTGCTGGCTTCAGCAAGGAAATCTAAATATCTTGTTGACCCACGTATTCGCTTGACTATCAAACCAAATCTGCTGAGTATCTAGTGGGAGATGCCCCTTATGTAGATGAGTCAACAAGTAACCCCATTGATTTCAGGTTACATGGTCAAAAATTTTATGGTCAGGTCAATGTCTTGGTTAGATGTGCAAAGGAAGCATGAATAGGGCTGGATCACGCTCGTGGATTTTAAATGGGGGACTCATATCTTGTGACTCTCGCTTTGCTTGATTTCATCCAAGCACACAACTTAGAGATATCCTAAGACCAATTCATATGCGACAGGTGTAGTGGATTTGGATACCTTGAACGAGTCTATTATACATATACTATAGTACTAATAGAGGCACTCTCATTTGATTTTTCAGTCACAGAATGGGACAAACATTGGAAGGGAGCGACAACGCTTGTGCGGTCAAAGTGTCAAGTCTGTAGACAATGTGTTGTCCTCAATATTCGAAGTGAATCTTTTGCGACTTCCTCCTTGTCATTGCCTATGATATCAGAAGCTTCTCAACTAGTAGGATCGAAAGCTGAGAAGAGGCAAATGGTGCTCTCTATGACGTGTAGCACGTAGACGCACTTCACCTATTGATTTCATCATGGTTACACTATGGATCGACAGAGGTCTATGTGAATCAAGTGAGGTTAGGTATTCTTCATGTAGTACCCAAATCTAGCTGCGTACGTTACCAATAAATTGCATTTAATCGAGAACTACCCTCTTATGATTGATAAAATCACATAGCTAACAACACGTTTTGCTGTACATCATTATAGGGGGGTTTGACGCCTAGAGAGTAGATGAACCCTGATTTGAGCGAAGAATCTATACACTCGGATGAGTACAATGTCAATTACGAGAAAGATGATGAATGACACAAAGTGGGCTACAGAAAGAGGATAGTCATGTGTAATAGAGATAGGAACAGCAAGTATAAATTTTGAGTGTTAGACCTTCATCTATATACGCATTGTATGAAGGTGTTTCAAAGTACTCTCTATATTTATACATTAATAGTTTCTCCTATAAGAATTCTTTGAATATCATAGCATTTTTTGATTCTTATCGGCGCTCTCCACACGGACGTGTTCACCATATGTATGTATCGCTTACCATCAAAACATTAAATCTAGTTGAGTTATTTTTGTAAACCAAAGTAAGAGGAATGTATCTGAGAGGAATGTGAGGCAACAAGTTACATAGAGTAACAGCGCATTTAGTCACCACACTATATACGAAAATATGAAATTTGAGCTTAGAATAACACGTATAAACAGTTTGCAAGGATTGTGAATCTATTAGGTTAGTGAGATTAAGTGTATGTGAACAGTTCATTGCACTGGACAGCGAAGGATGGTATCCTTTTTCATGTACTTTCATTTTAAATACATAGTAATGAAACTCTCCGAATAAATAGAGGCAATGGAGCCATTTCTACAGTGATATCAATACCAAATCGTCGATTGCGTCCTACCAGCCACTTTGCTACGAGCATGATTCAATATATTCAAAATGCGATGGCAGAAGAGGCATGTATTTAATATAGGTCCCGGGTATGATGCTCTATGTTGCTATCCACCACGTGAGTTTGGACACAACTAATATGAAACTTTTTGTGTGAAAATAATCTGAATGAGGTACCAATGATTGAATCCGGATAACACAAGTATGAGAATATAGCAATACTGTTATATTACGTCGTTTCTGGTTGATCCACATAGTTTCTTGCTGACGTGCGAGGCTACTCACTCGTTGATTTTGCTATATTAAGATTATAAATTTAAGATTAGTATTTTCTATATTTTCAAACTATACCTCCAAGTTAAGGGACAAACATGAGTCTTAGAATTAATATAGCCCGACATTTTATATCCATATTAACAACCAAGGGAGTCTCTGTTCACATTTCACTGATATTGAGCACATTGACAGTATTAACTAACTAGCTTGACGAAGTATGCAGAGAAGTTGAGAGTATATTTGCAACTTTGTACAGAGGTTTACAGGGAGCAATTCTGAGAGAGCCGATACAGATTGATTTTTTCTCTTTAGGCGAACGAACCCTAATATGAGGATTGTTGCAAATGTTATATGAGTGCAAATTATATATTAGCGAGAAAAATATTTTATTCCAAACAAAATGATATCAAACGATCTTCTTATCTCTTAATATTTCATTGAATTATAAGAGAGCATTGTACGTATACCAGAGAGACAAATAAAAAAAAAGATCCGTGTTCTTTGCATTGAATATATGTCAGGCTCACATGCATTATTCAGTTTGACTTGAACGGGCCTCATATTTACATGAGTTAATTGTTTTTCCGTCCGTCGCTAATCTTATCAAAGTTGATGAAATAAAACTATATCTTAGTGTTTTGAATAGTTCACTAAGAACCTGTCCTTCATGCAACAATATTATGTAATATCATAATGATAGATAAAGGAGAGGAACATCAACGATATCAATAAACACGTAAATATTTCTAAGGAGCACTGTTCCCAAAGCATTTTTCAATGAACGATATACCGGTTTGAGAGAAGGAAAATGATTCGCGATAACAAATATTTTTTACGCGTGTGAACAGAATCGTGTGTCTATATATATTAATGTGAGAATATTAGATATCAGGTATTGATCGCACAGCCCTAGAAACTAACTTTTACTTCGCTAAGCAATTTTTGTTCATGTGAAATGAGTAACAAAAACGAAGAATGTCGTAGCGATGGATGTTTCCTCTCTCTCCTCAGATCCACGGCAGATTCATGTGCGTAGAAGGATTATCTGACAAAAGTGGAGACCTACCTCAGTAGTGACAGAGTGGTAGGTAGGGCGCGTATATTTAGTAAATGTTCTGAGCTCCTCGCTTCTCTTGCTCCCTCGCTCGCGCTTCTCCCCCGACATAAGTAGACTCGCCCAGTAAATTACCGATAGTGCACCAGAGCACTACCGGGAAATTGTGTATATTATTTTGTATTACCGAGGAAGTTATTGGAAATTTCTTCTGTGTGATATAATTTCAGAAACCGTGAATATCATGTTATTTAGCGACGGCAATCTGGAAGTGGGAAGAAATCTTACCGAGAAAAATAAAGAGATTCACATGATAGGAGACTAGAAAAACAGAAGAATGGTACCTGTGAGATTATGTCTTATAGGAGATGGACGAGTGTGGTAGTCACCTCTCAATTGGAGGTGGAATGATAAAGGCTCTAGATCGCAGGAGTATTACATCAGGATTCCTTGTCAATATTTGCCTGTATATCCACCTTTGTCAAGAGCGTGAGAGATAAAAATCATTTCATGATTTTTTTTTCTTTCCGATAAGGGCCTAACATTTAGGATAACTTTCACAAGAGCGAAACTGGGTGATACAGGAATCCCCTTACGCAGTAGCATGATGACCGCGTGACAGTGAGTGCTCGTCTGCATGACAGGACACTAGAAGGATTTGTCTTCAACTGAGAGCATCGGTGAGCGACAAACGACAGCCAAGGCCGTATCCGAGAGAAGTAACACAAATAGCGTTAGTTCATATTATCTTTATATCACCAATATGTCGCTCACACCCACACGAAGCCATCAGAGCTATAAAAACGACGTGCTTATCATCGACATTCCATAGCAAGGTACCAACGAAGAAACAAGTGTGAGAGTTGAGAGGATAGTCCCATTATGTTTCTAATTGATATTGACCTAGTGAAAAGTTATCACAGTCTAGAGAGTAACCGTCTATCATTAGAGCGTTCCGGGCTCTTCTTCACACAGTTCCAGAAAGCTGGTAGGATACCAAACACAAAATTAAAGCACCGAATGTTAATTTGTGAAAATGAATATGGCTCAATCCACGATCGTTTCTCTTCTTAGCCACTATTCAAAGGTACTGATTTAAGTAATACTATGCATAAAATTTTGTCGTATTGATGATGACATCAAGTCGAAACGCCGGTTATGCTCGAAACTTGATGGGACGTGAGAGAGAGAAATGATAGTTTGTGGAAATTCGAGATATCAAGGTAAAAATGGCTTTTAAAAAATCGTGGTTGAACCTTCCGATCCTTGATATACCACAGCAGTGTTCCCAGCTAGGATTCCAAAAGGGGCAGGGGCGCAACAGGGCAAGGAGAGGGCACCTCTGGTTTGAAAAGGGGCACAATGGAAATCATTTGCACAAAATTAGCCTTTTTGTCCATCATTTCAGAATACTTCGGATTTAGAGCCATGCACGGCAAACATTTGTTTGGGACTAAAAAAATTAAAAAATAAACAAAACCTTTCAAACAACCCAGAATAGCAACAGGATTTTATTAACTGAATAAATAACATGTTATCCCATTAAAACGAGGATTTGAAATATTATTAGATTAGCAATGATTGAACACTCATGTTTTTTCCGGTAGAGGGGAAATTCGAATTGGCGTTAGTGGTGAACATTTGCGTCAGGTGCCAGTGGCTTATTGAAAGCCCTAAGATGTCAATAATGCTAATTATACCTCTCCACCTACTACATGCAGATTAAAGATAATCCTAAATGATATTGGACACGACCTCTAGGCAATTTTTAACTTCATGGGACTAATCCGATTGTAAACAAAACATTTTTTTTATCTTTTTCAAAAAATTACAAGGGCATACATGATTCCTTCTTGAAGGCAGAGGGGCGCGGCAGGCAGGCGGGGCGCGGCAAAGGGCAGCAGGGCGCAGGCGCCCGTCTATTTTATGGCTAGCGGGAACACTGCAAACAGTATTTGAAAGATACGTGTTGAGATACGAAGTTCAATGTAGAAACATGATAAGAGTTTAACTGACCACAGCTGGGGTGAGCAACAGAGGCATACCCAGATTGTTTTTGAGGGTTTTGGGGTGGATTCAACTATTATTTTTAAACTCCCCATACTTTACAAAGAGCATGGAGGCATTATCATAATTTCAGGGTGTTAAGGGGTGGGGGGGGGGGTTATGCAACAAATGAGTGAGAATTTCCTGTATCAAAAGAAATAAAATTGATAATTTAAAAGAGAAAATTGTAGACAAATAACTAAGTTATAACTGTTCAATTCTTTGGACATCTTTGTATAATCCCAATGGGGACCCGGGTAGGAATAGGTCCTCGCCCCCTTGCTTGTTGTAGAGGTGAACTAAATGGATGGTTCCTTTGGAGTGAGAGCCACAGAGAATGAGTTCGCGTTCACAGCAGTATGTGGCATCAATTAACAGACCCTCCCTGCTGCAAACGGCGCCGAGCACCAGGCTAAATTTTGCAGCTCTTCACCACAAAATGGTGACGTCTCCTTATGTCTATTGAGTGAAATTTCTTGAGCGGACGTAAGTAACAACATGCAAGCAATCATCGTATAAGGCAAG
>CAJDSM010021449.1:8246-36447 GCA_903981925.1 Ostrea lurida
ACAAAACTGCTGTTACTAGTGGTGTGTACCCGTCCCAATTACACTTTCCTGGTATGCAGCCCCTGCGTTCAAAAGCAATTCCACAACACTAGCATGACCTTCAGAACTGCAGTTTCAGGGTCTGTTTCGCGTTTCCACTTGAAAAATTTATCATCAAAACTTTTGCGTTTCACAAACACGTTCACGATATCCACATGTCTCCCGATGGCATGCTTTTCATCAGTGGTGTGTCTCCGTTTTCATCTTGCCTTATTTTACATCAGCCACCCGCCTCCATAGCGTTCATCGCAATAAATGCATGCTCCATCGACTACACGCCAACGGTTAAAGGGACCTTAAGTGACAACAAAACCAGTTCGTCTGCATTATCAAGATATGTTCCATTATTGATAGCAGACTGGCGTGAATAGAATTTTTCAAATTATTTATAAATCACCACTGGTAACAACTCAGAAGAAGTACCTCATCTCTCAAAAAGCTGAGTTAATGTCTCTCATTGGATCATTGATCCAGCATCTGTACCTCGAGATATTTTTATTCCTTCATTACACGTGGTGTTCATATTGTGCATTTCTGTATTCATAAATAATTCAACCTTCTCCAGGATGCCCTTGAATTTGTTCCACAATGAACTTAGGATCTCATTGTGCCATAGTAAACCACCCAATTAATCACTCTCACGTATATGGTATTCTTTCATTTGATGCCACAAGCAGCCTCTGTTATTTCCCTCTCCTCACTCCATTGATCCATATCTTCACTCTCCTCCAATATACTTTCACGTTTACTCACTATTTATCTATGTCTTTCTTTTGATGCAGAATAAAGACTTTTCAATTCTGCGTACGATTTTGTCTTCAACTCGGCAATAAAAGCTTTACATACTTGAGGATGTTTTAAGCAGCAATACTAAAAACATCATACAGCCTCCGTACCTTCTATTTCTTTGTAACAACCGTTTGCTAACAGTGGATTATTGGTCCTCGCGTAACCATTATGGAAGAGATCAAAGGAATCCTCGCTATTGTTAACATTGTCATTCTCTTTGCTTTCAGTATCTTTATCTTCTTCTCTACTTTTAATTCGTTTGCATTACTGCTCTCATCACGCAATGAAATAAACGTTTGATTCTCTGCCATTTTCGTTTCCTTTGCCTGTTGGTTTGACAAAATTAGCAATATAGATAATACTCATGTATTTCAATATTTGGTCAGGAAACTGTTTGCCAAAATGACTAGGCACATATTTGTACATGGAATCATGGATGAATGAGTATTGTTCCATCAGCATTCTGTTTTGTGTATGTTCCCTCCATTGCTAACAGGGCATGGTCCAAACTTGAACGTGTCCTGTCTGAGATTCTAATTCACATTTTTTCTAAAACATCTCTCTTCTCTTTTTGCAAAATCATTTAAATCATCCCGCGAGAGGCAATTTTCTTTCATCGCACACAAAACAAGAGTTGCATAATGTACTTTGCTTTTCAATTTGCTGCTATCAAACTCATATATGATGCATTGACCGGTATCTTGAAAAACTTTCTACCAAGGCTCTTGGAATCTCTGTTCCTTTGAAAACAATTTGCAGAAAAAGCGGAAACATGCAGGATGTTGACGCAGGCAATGAAGGTAAAAGTAAATCGACATCTAAGTCATATTTTGGTCATCCAAACCAATACTTCTTAAGAAATTTTCTTTCTTGTTCATTGTCATTTAATGCATTTTCAGAACTATGCAACTTTACGACAGATAACTCGTCTGTGAAAAAATGGTGTTGTAAGAGAGTACCTACTTGAACACAACCTCTCTACATGTCATCAATGTTCTAGACTTTGTCATGGCATGGAGTTGTTATATTTTGTCTTATAATCTGCCAACACGTTTAATTTTATTTTTCTGCAGACCAAAGGACACCCACCACATCGTCAATACAAAAAACTTGTGGATTTTGAGGATCGCAGTAATCCTCTATTTTCCTGATGTCTTTGATTGGTACCACCTCATAACCTTCATCATGGAGCTTGAGGGCAATGTGATGAGGCCGTGGCCGATTTCCCAGACCCCGGCACCCCAAAAAATGTTACGAAAGGTTTGTTTCGTACTTGTCTATCATTGAAGGGAAATTGTGAGTTCATAATAAAGTCTGTCGCCATTCCTTCCATTCCTGAAGTTAATCCTGTATTGGTCTGAATTAAATTTTTGAAGAAAGTCTACACGATATAAAATGATCAGAATTTATTTTCTGATATTCTACATTGTTTTCTATTAATAATAGTTGTCATCCAATGGAACCTGCTACAGAAATGTATATGGAACTTTGCTAGGGATTAATCCCTTTGCATAATTCAATCGGTGGGGTTTAGAGCGGGTTTGACAGGTCGAGGGATGCTACCTCCTCGTAAGAATATTTTTGTGCCCATAATCTTTGTTTGTCCTAGTTATAATTTTGTATTTTTTAAAATAAAGAAGTAGGTACAGTTTGTAAAGTCAAAATGGCCCAAAATAGTTATTTCACTTGGAGCTCCAAACCTTTGCAGTCAAATTAAGGAATATATTAGCAATCTAAAATTTGCTCAGTTTGATCAGTAAAATGCTTTTGTCATATGACCAGAGCTTGAAGTTGTCAAAAAAATTCCCAAAAAATGTCATTTTCAATTGAAAAATAATCTACATATTCAGGTGGGTATCCGTTCAGAAACATACAGCGCATGCGTCGAGCATATTCATATTCAAGTATGTTTTTGTCTTATAATGATACACAATATATCTTATTTTCAATTTGCTCGACAAGTGCGCACATCTTTTCCTGAGCAATAATCTTTATCACATTTGACTTGTTTGAGACTGAATTTGACAAAAGGCGGGAACATGTCTTATCGTGATGCATAGTGCTATCAAATTAAGAATAACGTTCCAATTTTTCTAACGTAGTATGCCTGCTAATATATTTACTTTCTTCAAAACGGTGAGAAAAGGTTAATTTCAGACCACATTTTATAAAGAGAAAACTTATTTGGCCTTTTTATGATATGTATACAATCGTACCTTGTTCTTTATGAAATTCATCACTGCCAAGCTGTTTCTTCATCATATAGTTAACACCCCGATGGTGAATACAATCTTACGGCTTGGAACTATTTGGATTAAATGTTGAATATTTGTTCATTACTGAACGTTTTGCAATAGTGCGTACATATGCTTTTTATTCATAGATACGATATGCAGGAGTTTCTCATTATTTTGTCAACTTTCCTTTTCTATGTAGTAATATACCACTATCACATGCTTATGGTGTGTATGTCTCTCAGTTGATTCGATACACAAAAGCATATATCCCATTCGTACGAGGACTTTTTTTAAAGTGAGACCAAGTACTAACAAAAAAGTTGATTTTGCAGGGTTATAACGAATCTCGTTTTAAAAAGTCATCATTTCGTAAATTCTACGGTCGCTATAATGACCTTGTTTGCGATTACAAATTATCACCAAGACATATGTTGACTGACTTGTTTCCTATCCTTTCTTAGACTGTCATTTTCGTACTAGATTTGACAACGGATAATCCCCAATTACCTTGTTTCGACGAAGGGCTCACGGCGGGTGTGGACCGGTTCAGCAGGAGGATGCTTACTCCTCCATGGTACCTGATCCTGCCTTCGCTTTTGTTGGAGGTCCGTGTTGCCCTACACTAAACTTTGTATATATTTTTTGGGACTATGATTATGTTTAAACACATTGTTATTTCGCCAATACCTCTCACATTGGGAGGGATTGATGATTTCTTGATTTCCATCACGTCCTCTACAAAACAATAAGTAATTATGTCACATTGGTCTCCTAACAGGCAGAGAAAAATATGTTCACTTTTTATTAAACAGAGCTTGTTTAACTTCTGACCAGATAACAAAACAAAGCAAGATATAACACTGAGATATTGTTACAATCCGTTCATCAAGCTATCGTGTAAAATATCTTTGCTAATAAATATAATTTCAAAATAAAAGATAACGAATATTGATTATGCTTATCATTCTATAAAAGTTACACACTTTAGTACAGAGCAAGGTCGAACCCCGGGAAACACCAGAGGTGAGATCGGGTTCCTAGAAAATGTAAGCATCATCTGTTGAGCTGTCACAATCACAAATCGTATACCTTGAACACGAAAACTGAGCTATCGGTAGTCTAAATCAGTATGCAAAAGCGGCCTGACATGTCAAGCTGCAACGAGACTGTGGAAACCCTAATAACCACAGTTCATTTGTTAGTAACCTATCCTCATTTAAGGTATTAGATGTATAATGACCATATTTCATATCTAGTAAATGAGTGGTGGGATTTTTGTAACCATGGTATCATTTTGAAGGATTCATCAAATAAAAATGTTCAACCATAGGAATTTTCAAAATCTATATTACTGCTCGATATATTTCACCTCAAACTTTACATTGAAGTCTATGGGAATAGCATGTTTTGTCAATTATTTTTCAAAGAAATTGTTAAAAATTTCTTGGTAAAAAGTTGCAATAGTGTTTCTTTTGTATGGAAATGTGAAAAATAATTTACCACATACATTTTTAGAAAACTTGATTTTTTCTTATTTTTACAGAGGGCAGATAACTCTTGAAAAAAGTTTCAAGTCCAAAAAGGTCGGCTTATCATTGTCTACCAGTCTTGTGAATTTCATGTACTTCACTTTCACCATTACTTAACTATAGACATTTATGTTGATAAAAAATAATTCAAAATTCTTCATTATCCCTTCATTATATATCTAATACCTTAAGAAAATATCATAATCAGAATGTATTTTTGAGTATCGAATTTGTTCAGAGATATAAACACAATGAGCAAGTGGTGATGAAAAATATGGAAGCTGACGGTGGAGAACCTGACGTCATTTTGTGCGTCGAGTAGTTGATTTCTTACTTAGCCTTTATTGCCCGCCTTTAATAAAATATAGAAATATGAAGCAAATATGGGAGATTGTTGTGTCCTTTCTTTCAAGTTTAATTAGGATGCATCGGATCGTAATATAGATAAATGTGTATTGTCAACAGATGAAACGTCGTCGATGCATTTAAATGCCACAATAAGACCTCTCGTGATTAGTGCCATGGGCGTACCCTAAATTTCTATTCCGTCTCTTTTTCGGTTGTTTAATGCCCAGGTTGCTAAGTGCTGTAGCAGTGAGTGATTTGTTTGATGCCTCGACCAATTGGATATGATACCTCCGTTTATAGGACATGTCTAGCTGTGGCCTTCAAGTCCAAAGTTAGATATATCGACGACGTATTATCTATCAATAATAGTAATTTTCATTCACATGTCGATATGATATCATATCCCAGTGAACTCTAAAAAAAGAATATACCACATATATATCAACATCTACTTCGTATTTAGATATTTTGTTGAACGTAGACATCGACGACAAACTAACAATTAAACTTTTATATGACAAACGTGATGATTTAAGCTTCGTCATCGTCAACTTTCTTTATATATGTAGCAATATTCCATCATCACCTGCATATGGTGTTTATGTCTGCTTCGATACGCAAGAGCGTGTTCTACGTATTCGTGATCGGTGTTTAGATCGAGGTAGCCTACTAACAAACAAGTTGGTGTTCAGGGGTCTCAACAATCACCTTCAAAGTCAACATTATGAACATTCTATGGTCGTTGTAACAAAACAACATGCTATTGAGCCAAATACTTTCTCATGTGTTTCAGAGCAATTGTTAGACCGTTTTTACAAACTCATTTTGATTACGGATGCTCACCGTGGTTGTGATTGGTCGATGGGGAACGTTTACCGCTTTCAGGCATCTGATTCGATCTCTGGTGTATTCAGGGATTTGTATTTGCACAACATTTAATTTGTATCACGTAATGGATCAATTCGCCTTATCATGCTGAAAAAAAACCTAGTGACTCTTGTCTCTAATTTTCGGGCTCTTGGCTAAAACATTGTCACAATATATCAATCAAATGTGTCCTTCCAGTTGGAAAATGATCACCCCAGTCTGATTAAAGTCAGTCCCTAATAAGAAATGAATTAGTCAAACTGATTACCAAATTAACGGGGGAGGTGTTTTGTAGAATGTCAGAAAAGGTTATACAGTTGGGGATAAATTGGGTGGCTGGAAACAACTGTACAGCATGTAAGATTAAAATGCATTAACTATCTATATTATCCTCAAATTCCCTATACGTTCTCGAAGATCATCCCAAACAATTTCAAATTGCATCATGATCTTGAATGCCTCACACTCACTCACATTCGAATGACATCAATCGGAATGTGAGAGAATTAAAACTTTTTGACACACAACTTAACCTGAATATTTGACCACTCTTTAGAAGCATTTTCCAAATTGATGTACATGTAATATTTGTCAAACATTACGGAATTCAGAGAGGTAAAACGTTCCATATTGAACCTGATGTACCTTGTGAATCATAAATTGATAGAAAAGAATAAAACATTTATTTACTAACTTCGGAGGTCAGCAACCATGTCCCTGGTCTCCTGATCTGCACAAGGAACTGTTTCCTCAATTCATCTTGGTAATGCTGGTCACGTTCGGGGTCCATTGTTTCATGACGAAGAAAATCGATGTCTTTTCGTACTTGTTTCCATTGTGTAGAATGGTGTCCAAATCGACCATTGCTGCTCGGACGGTGGACCAGATCTGATTAAAGTCGGCATGAGACAAAGATTTACCTAGGGAATGCCAATCTGATTCCGGCCAAACGTATTCTTTCGATGTTTGCAGAAATAGTTTTATCATTCGTGTCTGTGTCGAAACCCCAGCCATTAGAATGGTGTGGTATATTGCAAATATTTCTTAAAAGTATATACAATAAAGAAATATCCATATCACAGTAATTTCCGTTGTAGTTCCCATGTTGAGGTAGAATTAGATTTTTCTGTGGTGAGCTAAGTTTGGGAAGACTGGATTTGTTTTGTTTTATGACGGGGAAAATTGTGGTGGAACATAGTGACGCAGTACGTCACGGAGTCCATCGGTGCATGGCCCCAGCAGAAGACGACTAGCCTCTGCTAGCGTTCGTTGTCTCTGGTGTTGATGCATAGGGAGAACTAGCCATTGTCCGCACTCATGTATTATGGAACCCCATCTGTGTAAAAAGTAAACAATAAATAGAAGTTGGTGTATAATTTCAAATGGATTATTTGAAGTTGAGAAGGTAAGTTACATTTACGCCTTTCAGATAATATTTAACACAAAGAAAAATTATCTGACGATGCATATCTGTGTAAGATGATTTGTTGAGGTAAAGAACATTAACTGACGATAAAAGCTAGACTTTGACACAGAAAATATTTTGTGTAAGAGAGATAACCAGAGGTGATTTTTTTTTTTGGCTTTTTGATTGATTGTGTTAGTAACTTTGTAAATATGTCGATTTAGGAAACAGAAAATAAGTTCAAGAAAAAAGATCCTGTTTTCTTAAATAAAGAGTGCACTCTGTAATACGCTACAGCCTAGTTGAAGTACCTGTAGATTTTACATAACCATTCAGTATATATATCCAGGTTGTTTCCATGTTTCCCACTCATTTAATACACATAATCAAATTGGAATCGGCGCAAGACGACATATATTTATTGTTCAACAGCTTTTACGAAAGCTACGAGATAGCTCAATCAACAGAACACAATGAAGTCATGATATACCGGTACATAAGAAATATGGCAACCTCTGGCACTGATTAGCTCATATTCTATTTGAGAAAATTCAAAATTATATACAATACTAGGCCATTTTTGCTTCAGTTTCTAGTTACATGTAATATTGGTCATTATTGTCTGATATACGTTCTTTGGAAGTAATAGAACATGGATTATCAGGCAGAGTCGGCAGAATGCAGATTTATCAGCGGTAGTAAATCCAAGATTTTCATACTTATTGAACATTGCAGCTGAGGGGGAGGGGGTAATTTTTTCCTGTGTTACAGACACGTAAATTCCCTAATCAATGCACAGAAAGTAGACAAATTTCACTAGTTAACGATATACGGTAGGAATACCATTTCTAAAGTTGATATACATTTACCTCCAAACCAAAGGCACCGCAATGGGTACTCGTATTTGTTTATGAAGGATCTGGAATATAATTTCCTAAATTCCTCGGACAAGAAACCCAGTACCTACTCCCGATTAATCGACGATATCTTCATGATATGGACACATGGTTTAGATGAACTTCTTAAATTCAAGGATAAATTCTGTGAGCAAAACCCTTCTATTAGCTACCCCACGGAATATTCAGACAAAGAACCTCACTTTCTTGACACTACTATCAGTATTCACAACGGTCAACTCAAAACTGCCGTGTACCGTAAACCTACTGATAAGTACACATACCTCCATGCAGGAAGCTTTCACCTTCCCCACACAAAAAGTGCTATAATATACAACCAAGCCCTAAGATACAACAGACTCAACTCAGATAGCGACACTCGTGATGACCAACTCAGGGACTTCACCAATGCATTCAGCCATCTCGGATATAACCATCGCTTAATTAACAACCAGTTAGATAAGGCTAAGGCCAAACCACGGGAACTATTACTGCAGTACAACACAGCAGCGACAAAAGGTAAACAGGATTCCTCTTGTATTAACCTATCAACCAGGATTAGGTCTTATCAAACGCATTGCTAAGGAAATGCAAAATGTTATCAACGAGGACGACAAGCTAAAGGAGCTATTTCCTTAACCTCCCTTCATTTCTTACCGACAACCTCCTAATATCAAACGTATGCTGGTGCATAGTTATTCTCTTTAGATACTGTTACGTAAATCCAGGCATATTTGAATTGAAAAGTCGATCGAAGCGTAAACCGTCTCTGGTTCCGACATTTACACGTTTTTCAGAATAAAAACATGAAGGTTTGCGAAGAGAAGTGGATGTAGGCTATGCCTGTCCACTTCTCTATAGAGAACAGTGCATAGTGAACTTGCGCCCTGCATGCCAAGAGGGACCTTTCCTTGTAAAAAAAAAAAAAAAAAACTCGCTGCAAGCTTTGCCCACTCATTGCCAGTGATGCCAATATCCGAATTCCAAATTCAGGAAATGAATTTTCATTGCAAGGCCACTTCACACGTGAAACTAAAACTTGTGTGATTTGATTCAATGCAGTGTATGTTTCATCATGTACAGTGTACATTGGGAGAAACGTGCCAAAAAATAAGAAAACCGCATCAATGGACACACCAGACCATCAACAGCAAAAATGTGTTTGTACCAGTTGGTGAACACTACAACAAAAGTGGACATTGTTTTGACAATATGCGGGTATCCATACTACAGGAACAATTACCTGACATTAGACAAAGAGTCACTGAACAAAAACTGATTGCCAAATTTGACTGCAAATACAATGGACTAAATAGAGACATGGATTTCTGGCTAACTATTAGTATATTACAACTGTATATTTTGCTTCTATTTACCAATACACGTACTGCATTGAAGCCTATGCTAATCCTACTTTATTTGTTTTAATTCTTGTATAAACATTCTGCAAATTTACCTCTCACCTATGCAAACTGTTGGACTGTGTTACCAATTACCTACACATGACACTTGAAGCCACAAAACAACCCTTAGATGGCTCTAATTGTTGTACAAACATCGTGCATATGTATACTCTTGTGAACATGATTTGCTTTAGACCTGATGAAGACTCGCTAGGGTCGTAAGCTAATCTCTGCAAATAAATTATAGTTGGTCATAAAGATGGTGTTATCATTCTATATGCATTTCTTCAAGTTACCACGATCAACACGGCTATATGAATAACGTAATATATTGTTGCCATAGTTTGCTTATAAAAGGACAGATGGAATAAAGAACTCATGAATTTTCTATGAAAATCAAATGTTGAGATACATTCATCAATTTGTCTCATCTCCCCACGTTTTCAACTTTAATGGCAAATGCTACAGTACACTTCGTACAATAAAATACATTTATAATCTTTAGGGGAACTAATTTAAAAACAATTGTTTTCATTTCGATAAGCAGTAAGCGTCGTTTAAACAACCCACATATTCTATACTTTCTCTTTTTATTTATTCGCACAAGAGGGACACAACTAAATACATTATCTCCCGAATATTCATCTTGTCCATTAAATAATGTGTCTATTCACTATATATTCTGCATCCGTATTAACATGAATTATTATTTCCATATTGTAACTATACAAAAAGGCGAAGTTAACATTGTGCCAAACGTAATCATAATCCACAAAAACATATACATAATAGAGTGTAGGGCAACACGGACCTCAACAAAAGCGAAGGCAGGATCAGATGCCATGGAGGAGTAAGCATCCTCTGCTGACCAGCAACACCCGCCATGAGCCCTTAGTCGAAATAAAGTAAACGGGATTACCCGTAGTCAATTCTAGTACGAAAGTGACAGTCTAACAAATGTATGAAACAAATCAGTCAACAAATGACTTAATGATAATTTGTAATCGCATTCAAGGTCATTATACGACCGTAGAATTTGTGAAATTGTGACTATAACGGAATTCGTTATAACCCTGCAACATCAACTTTTTTGTTAGTAGTTGATCTCGCTTTAAAAAGTCCTCATACGCATAGCATGCTCTTATGGTATCGAATCAACTGGAAGACATACACACCATAAGTAGGTGATAGTGGTATATTACTACATTGAAAGGAAAAGTTGACGATTGCAAAAAAAAAGTCATCACGCTCATCATATAATATAGTTGTCAGCCTGCCATTAGAGTCAATATTAAGTAAAATATCCAAATATGAAGCAGATATGTCAGATTATGTGGTGTCCTTTATATCGAGTTCCTTGAAAAGCCCAACACGCTTTAAAATATTCACATGTTTGTTTTATTGTCTTATGACAATAATTATTGTTAACATTATTCAATCAATGCTAATGCATATACATATACATATATATATATAATATAATATATATATATATATATATTAATATATATTATAATATAATTAAATTAAATAAATTGATGACTAGATGGAGATGGGTTTCAATCACAATATCATTTGTTCTCTTACAGCCTGTTTCGTAAGAGGATGTATCCCCCTCATCGTCAGGAGAATAATCAAGATTATCTCCTGACGAGTGAGGGGGATACATCCCTCTTACGAAATAGGCTGTAGAGAAACAAATGATATTGTGATTGAAAACCCATCTAGTCATCAATTTAATATAGCTCCGTGAGATCACGTTGAGCACTCTAGAAGATTATATCAGATATTTATCACAATATATATATATATATATATATATATATAATATATATTATATAATTATATATATAATATATATATATATATATAATTAATATATATTAATATATAATATTTGCATTGACTTAGTTCCTTAATTACATATTTCAAGGAGGCATTCACTGTCCGTTTCGTTAATTTTATTTAGAGTGCGTTAGAGACCGCTAACCCGTTGTTCCTATGCTCAGTTTTTAGATTCATGAATGGGAGAATATATGCGTTTATATGAGAACCTGAGATTTTCTTTACTGCCGTTATCCCATTTTGATGTTTGTCCCGAATTTAATTAGGAAGTTACACGCCCTTTGTTTATGTAAATTCCGTTTGGAGTACTGTAAAAAGAGCCTCTGATCTCCGTGACGTAGAAGGTCACCAAAGTAAATCCGATCATCTTAATTCGTGAAATTGTTCTTTACCAAATCTAAAGTAGCCAAATACTAGCAGAGAGACCACTATCGGCTGGTATATTCATATTGCCAAAGCAAATAATAACATGGTAATGTGTTATTAGCAATCTACTTTGACACAAAGTGCACGATACAATATAAGCACACTTTTTATATCGAAATAAATGGACACAGTCATATTTTATGACTGTGTTCAGTGTACGTGCTACCCTTCTGTGGTTTGATGGCGTGACAACTATGGAATGCACCGCTTGCCAATGACTATCGATCGTTATCATATAGAATGCCGTCACAGTGCAAAGGCTTTCACTATCTTGGCATTTGAAATTTTACACGTCGTATCTTTCCTGGTCAATAAAAATATACCATGCAAATCTGTAACCTATCTGCGACACAAAATGTTTTTCCGGGGAAAATTTCATTAAGCGGGTACCATATGTGATAAGCTGAATATTTGCGCAGTACCAGTATGTGTCATTCACTAGAAATGCTCTACAAAATACAACTTACCCCTCTGTGATCATTTACGGCTGAACTGTCCTAACATTCGCCTATTTATAAAGAGGCGTCCTCTGCAGCTTATTATTGTCAGTGTTTTGAGTACAGAGGATATTTTGGTCCAACGCAGTACACACACAAAGTACAGGTTTTACTTCCTGTTTTGGTAATCTTAAGTGGGGGCGAATTGGATAAAAGGGTAGGTGTACGTGTATATATCTTGCGATAACTGATATTGAAGTTCGCCGATCTATCGTTGTACGTTAATTTTTCTTTAAATGTTTCACTAAAACTATATGTGCTAATCTAAAAAATGTTCTTTTTATTAATATTTCAGTGTGTAAAAATGTTCTCGAAGATTATGCAAATAAAATGTATCTTACGATATTTGTTTTCGCCTCGTTTTTATAATCGTTAGGTATTGTGTCCTGTTGATACCCTTATTTCTGTTGGTTTTAAGTCATCACATTGATTAATTTCCGTATGTCTAGTCAGGAAGTGCACGCAAACGAATTCTAATTTAGGCTCAGTTGGGAAATCTAAAATTTGGCCGTCTGTAACAGATCAGTTTAGGAACTGTCAATTTGTCTATGTATTGTCGATGACAGAGTTGATGACTTACAGATGTGCTGGCATAAATCGAATATTTACAACTTGTTCCATGGATAACCGTGTTCTTCTAAATCGAAACTTCCCCACCCCCACCCCTCACATTATGAATTGTTCAATTTGAAATGTTTTTTTTATTGCAATTATTAGGCTCACTCTCCTAGCACTTGGAGAGATGAGGACTTTGATTTTGATTCAACACTGTACTTTACCGCACTGTGGGCAACACTTGATGTTAACTTCGCCTTTTTGTATTTAGTAAAACAGTGGCCGAAAAGAGTTAAAGCGTATAAAAGAGGCGAAGACATGCATTCCTTTGCAATATAAAATGACGAAGTAACAAAGTATCAAACGTAATCATAGTCCAAAAAACACATACAAAATCGAGTGTAGGGCAATTTTTTTCAAAATGGATCACTGCTTGTAGTGGACTAGTTTTCACAATTTGTCCGCTATCATCGACCGGGGGGGGGGGGGTGGATTTTAACACACAAAATCCACCATTGATATTTGCACGATATCGTCCCCCATAGACCTGAAAAGGTGTCAAAGTATAATACCGGAAACAAAGATCAGTTTATCGTTCAAGGATGTAATCGCGATTAATTCAAAAAGTCTTTTCTACGAAATGCTGTAAAACGCTGGAAGTTAGTCTGTGTAGAAATAAGAGCAGTCACCTCAGTTATACAGAACTTCAGTTCTAATGTTTCGAATCCGCCACCATACTTTTCATTTGGTAGACATTATTAATAACTAAGATATAAATGTTTACTCAGCTATGATTTACGTAGTAGGCATCCTTCCGTCTCGGGAGACGAATGTTTGCGCCCTGGTTGATTTGGATCAGTCTTGTTGAGAGCAGCGACGGGTGTGACTCAGCAGCCCGATCCTTGCATGGCAGTCTCTACCGCAGTTGACGCACACGTAGTTTGACTGTGGGTTTTGTGCTTGGTTCTGCTGCCTCTCTTTCCGCCTTGCTCTCTTCTCCTCAAACCGATTCTTTCTCTTCTCCTCACCTGTCTTGACCCCCTCCCTCACCGCATATCTCCAGCCACCGCGGTTGCCAGCGAGCGCTTCCCAGGGGTTGGGGTTGATGTTTATTAATTTCATGTCTCGCTTGCAGACATCCCTGAAACGCAGAGCTGGACGGCCGGTTGGTCGACGTCCAGAAGCTAGCTCACCATACATGATGTCTTTGGGTATGATTTACGTAAGCGTAACATTATCAACAGGCCTTTTTGTTCCAATTAAAGATCTGCATCATTTCTTGTTTGCCTCTAAAAATTGTGCAATTGCTAGAAATGCCCTTTTAAGTCCACTATTCAGAAATTAATTTGTCAACATAGAAATATTAAAACCTATTATGCGGTAGATCAAATTTGTCATTGCAAATGCACACTAGTATTTTAGAAATTCATATATGAAATATGAAATCTCGATAATTACACGGACGAGAAAACATGATCATNTTTTAGTTGTTTTTGCAGGAAGGGGGGAGTGGGGGGAGCCCCTTTTTTCACTTATCGAATCGATTCTATAGGGTGACATCCAGAGAAAAAACAATGATATTTGAAAGATTAAATCATAATTTGAGTCTTTTGGGGTAATTTTCTTTATTTTCATTCTTTTTCTTCCTCTCTATTTGTTACACAACGTACGCCATAATCGGTGGGGGAGAGGTGTCAGAAAATGACAAAGTGAGGGAAGAGGTGGTACCCGCAAGGTACATTTAGTTCTCGGTTTTTGTTTTCGCCTTGTTTATGTGCAAAGCGCTTAAGTATTTTGTCATGTTGATAATTAAAAGTCACCCAATTTCTGGTCATTTTATAACAACGAACGAATTTTAAATCCTTTTTCCCTCGGAATAGCACAGTTAATTGAGAATCAATTCGTTAGATAACTGGACTGGAGTGGACTGAGGTGAAAATACTACATTCAGACAAGGACTGTAATTTTATTACTATGTAGCTGAGTGTTTTAACTTGTATATATATGATGCTGTATTCTAATAAATGAAAAGGCAAAGATAGCGAGCATCCATAAATCTCATACGAGTCCTATACGGAATACACATTAAGGTAGAGACGGATAGTTATCACGTGGTTGGCATAATTCTGAATCCGCACGCGCTGCTTTTCTGGCTTTGTCAAAGCTACGGATCATCTTTTACGTAAATCGTACAGTCGAGCTCTAGTCTGAATAGTTGTATATATACCTTTGTACATCCGTTACGCTATCTTTACAACTCCAATATTAGCTATGACATCACAGCCTTCAAACTCTAACAAGTAAACGCGGACACCTGGATATACCAGCTCTAAGTGGGATCGGGTGCTTAGAAGTAAGCATCCACTGTCGACCGGTCACACCCACCATGAGCTCTTTATATTGTTCAGATAAACAGAGTAACCTGTAGTCAAATCAATGTTTCAGGTGTAGAAAGAACAACCTAAGATTTTGTCTGAAACACACCAGACAGCATTTGACTCCAAATGGCAAATTACATTAGCAATATAGATCGTTATAACGACCATAGAATTAGCGAATGCTGCTTTTGAACGTGATTGATGAAACCGCTGCAATATCAACTTGCTTATAAGTAGCTTGCCTCGATTTAAAACTGATCATACCCAGAACAAACTATTGTTATCATTATTAAACATTTATATAAACGTATATCATTTTTTCATGAGCGTTGCAACAATTTGCCAATCTAGTTATGGATTTGAAAATACAAAAGATAATGAACCATAGATTTTCTGCTTCAACCTATAAGTAGCGAACTTATATTTAGAAGTGAGAATCATGGGTGTTTCGGATGTGCCCTTTACAACGGCATTCAGTTTCGTGCTGTTGATCAGTAAAATCCAAATAGGTACTAAACATTGTAGTCACCGAGTTCTCGCTTTTATTATTGCATTTTGTGAAGAAATATCGGGATAAACGGACTATCTCCCATGGTGCTGATAGCAACCATTGTCTTTGATTTATAAGCTATCCAGATCAGAATGAAGTGAAAATTTCAAAAGTAAAATTCCAAATCGGCAGCTTGGAGTCAAGATATATTGTGTAATAAGAAACATACACATATTTTTGGTTTTATCATCATATGCAAGGACAAAATCGCTGGTATTCCTTACATGCTGGACTACACCCGGTCCATTCCATTGCTACAGAGCATTGTGTGATCCCCCCAGGAGGACATCCACTTACTAGATGTGACAGCACAGTTTATACCAAACAGGAAAGCTTGGGATTTACACAAACCTAGAGTAACATTTGGGAATTGGCATTCATTTACTAATAACATTTGGAATGCAGAATAAAGTGGAACGTCTTCTATGTATAATCGCATGTCATAGTCCTCAGCCTGCATGAACAGAAAGCCTGGACCAGTTTGGGTATCTTCTGACCTTGACAACAGACAAACCTGCTTCACAAAAGTTTGTAACCAGTGAATGATGTTTTCAATCATCATGTCCTCAGAGCAAGGTACCAGACCAGTCTGGTGGCAAAGCCACATCGCCAGTCTGAACTTCGATATTCTTGTTGGCAACGAATTGTATCCGTTAGGTCAGTTTAATACAAAGAATCAAGCTGCAGTAGAAACCCACGACATCACTCATTATTCCATTCATTCTCCGTTAAGTGGAACAATTCTACTAATACACACCTGCTCTCCGGTGGTTTTTTATGAAATCTGCGTCTCAAATTATGTCACAGAGATGCTGGTGTTAACGAATATCACATTACATGTTAATTAACTTGGGACAAACAAAAGCTTTTAAGACTTCATTCTTAAGCTGGATTATTTCTGTTCTATGTTGGGCTAGCTGTTTTTTGGGTTGCTTTATTGGCGATTCTGCGGCCAATTTTTGGCAATTTTTTTTATGGTCTCCGTGCAAAATGATGATAATGCTACTGGATCGTGTGCGAAATATCTGTACATCTTAAGTAGTAAGTTGCGGTTCATTATGTACAAGAAAACATATGTCTCTCATCGAGTTTTAGTTTGACTTTAATGGAATTTACTTTCAGTAAAATTTGAGAAATTTTAATTTTTATGCTTGTCCTCCAAATGTTTAGCAACAGATACGCTTACGAATTTTTAAACATCTTAGGATGAACAACTAGATTTTCTTCAAAAGTAAATTATGCCAATTAAAGTGAAAGCCGAATATGGTTTAGGAAAGCAAACTTGTACATTAGTTTCCATTGTTGATTCTTTTTAACAAAAAAATGTCAAGCAATGTTGTTCCACATTGGAATAAGTACTTTAAGCAATGTCAACAGATACGTTAACGATGTTTTATTGATCCCGTCAATAAAAATTAACTTGGCGTGTCTTTAGCTTTACAACAAAATCACACGGAATTGGATGGTTTGCTGTGGAACAAGGTAGACCCTTAAATTCAATATGATTATCTTCTAAAATACTTGTCAGTACAGAGAGAAAAAAACTGTTTTAATCAGGACAGCATACGTTATGAACAGAAACTTACCAGGTTTTTGGATTTGGTGATCTGCTGCTCGTGTCATGGCTTTTGTGAAGTGATTACGTCATATATCAGCTTTACAATGTCTAGCAGAACGGCGGAGTATTAACAATGTTTTCAAAGTTAAGTAATAGGATAGAGTAGTGTTTTAGGCATTCCAATCATAATTTGCATGGTTTTCTCCCAGAATATGATATATGTTTTATGTTTTTATACAGACCTATTCCATCAATAAATACCCATTCAAAGAAGATTTACATAATGTACAACACGTGAACTTACCCGGTCGTTTGCAAAGTTGGTTAAGATGGGTATACATAATGTATTCTGCTAAGCAAGGTTAACGTATCTGTTATTGCAAGTATTTAGATAAATAACCAAGATACTGAATAAAGTAATACAGTATTCCATATATTAAAATAGTCTTGATTTTGTATCCAATACTGAATTCCCAAAACAGGAATTACCACGTAATTCACGGTATTTAACTGCTTATCCTGCAATCATAGGTAACGTATCTGTTTTTCCAAGAATTACAAAATAACCTTTTGATAAATATACAGCGTAAACCTCTATATGCATTGCTACGCAGTTTAATCCGAATAGATCTAGATCGACAAAAATGAAATGATCTAAAAGAGAAAAAATTCGGTTTCACAAACCACAGTCATCATAGTACACTCAAGGACATTCACCTTTCAAAATTCATGGATTGATAGTAACATATCTGTTCATTTTCATTACAACTTTGAAGGTTTGACAAAAACAAAAAGAATATAAATATTGAATTGGTCATAAAGTTGTATCGGTGAGAAATGCTTGTAAATTGGTTTATTCATGTTGTATCTAGAAACAGCGAAGAACACGACTTTCTACCCGCAGTACTGACCATATTATTTCTAGTGTAGGTAACGTATCCTGTTACAACTAATTACCATGAAAAAAAATTTCTTAACTATGACTCGTAACCTGATTGCTATGCCTTTCTTAACCAAATTATTATCATCACTAGTATTGAGTAATTCTAGGTAAATCCACAAAATTTGTTACCAGTGTTTAAATGTCAATCGCTTGTTTGGGGGGGGGGAGCAGACAGGCGGGGAGCGGGGCGGCGGGGGGGGAGGTGGGGGGAGTTCTTCCCTCTCTTGGGAGGAAAAGGGACGGGGGGGGAGCAGGAGGCAGGGGGGGCCTTTTTCTTCTCCTCGGCGGGAGAGGTTTTTTTTTCTGCTGCCTACTTGCCTTTATCAACACATGTTCATGTATATAAGCACATTTTTAAACAGATTACGTTACTTAAGACCCAAAGAGAAAAATGCGTGTTTTGGGCCGCGATTTAATTTAAGTTGTAAGTCTGAGTATGCATATTTATTCACAATTTACATTCAATACATCAGACTGTTTTTGATATAGATGAGAAGTGACAAAGTATGAAGATAGTGTTGCTAGTATACAATAAAGAATGTAATGGTTTTCATTTACCTTATTGAAACTTTTTGAAGCCGCCATATTTGAAAAAAGGTACAAATAAATTATAATGTATGAAATAGCTACTGAGAGCAGCGTCAACCATGCTTTGGTAAAACATTTTGAAATTTCTTAAATTTGTTTTGATGAAGTGAATGGCAAAAATGACTGCATATAGAATTCAATCGGTGGTGTTTCTGGCAAGTAACGTATCTGTTTTAATGGATAGTAGGGTACTAATTTACATCGCTATATATAATAAAAACCACTGCGTGTAAAAAGGTAAGCAAACTTCAGATCTGAAGACAATAATACGCGGGGAAACTTCATTATAGAAATTAAGCTATTGAGCTTATCTCGTTTTGATTTTTTGTTGGTATTTTTTTCCAAATTGTCCCACTTAACGGAGAATGAATGATTCGATACACACGAACTTATTCTGTGTAGGATCAGTTTTTAAATCGAAGCAGACTGCTGCCAAACAAAATAATGTTATATTAAAATCAGTAGTTTACAAATTCTTTGAGTGCTATATTGATTTAAGTTACCATGATTGCAACCTGCCATTAGGTCAAATACTGTTTGACGTGTTTAATACCGATTTCCTAGGCCATTTTTTAAAACACTGATTTCACTACCGATTACTCTCTTTACCTGATCACCCCGTGGGGACCCGGGTTAGAATAGGTCCTTGGCACCCTTTGCTTGTCGTAAGAGGCGACTAAATGGAGCGGTCCTCCGGATATGACCACAAAAATCGAGGTCCCGTGTCACAGTAGGTGTGGCACGATAAATATCCTTCCCACGATAAATAATCAATCAATCTTTACCTGATCAAGATATAGAGTTCACGGAGGGAGTGACCGGTGGACAGGGGATGCTTGCTACACCTTGGCTTCTGATTCCATCTGTAATATATTTAGGGGTCTGTGTTGGCCTATCTCGTAATTTCATGTTACTGTTGAGTGAAGGAACTTGGTGACTTAGAACGTATGCTATATACTTTTGAGGAATAACATATAGGCTTATTTTCACTACTTATGTATTGTTGTGAATGATCACTGTTCGTTATCTTTGCCTTCACTATAGCTTTGATTGATTGATTGTCTATTTGTTTTCGCCCCGTCGAGAATGTTTCACTCATTGTCAATGAAGGGCTGAAAATTCAGACCTATGCTTAGTACTCAGGGCTTTTAGCAGTGAGGTTTGTTTTTGTGTGCCACACAAGATGCGACACAGGACCTCCGTTTTTAAGGCCATATCCAAAAGACCCGTGATTCTCACTTTTAAATGCCGAGCTCTTGGCGAAGGAGCAACCACTACATGTACCTATTTTAACGTTTTAGGTTTGAAGCGGCCGGTGCGAGCACGGGACTCGAACGCACGGCCTCCCAATCACGAGGCGAGATCTCTACCACTGAGCCACTGCGATCGATCTTAGCTTTGATATAAATTGCCGTATCACAGATATTTTTCCAATACACAGCATTTACGCTATTTCTCAAATTTGGGGAGGGATACAAACATTTTGCTTTCTAGCAGTCTCATAAATTACGCTAGACATGCATATTATATGTAAAGGCAAAGATAACGAACAGTGATCAATCTCGTAAATATATATCAAACGACAGAAAAGTAAATGAGGAAAATTTTGATGTGTAGTATATGCAAATTCGTTCGTGAATGATTCTGTTAGACGCAAGAAATGAGGATACGCAAAACGACAATAGCTGTTTTGGTCCACATTTCTTTCTTTATAATTATCTGCACTGAATTTGGCATATAAAAGGCAGGATACAATTGTCTGGATCAGACAGTTTGACCATTTTTTGTTTGATTTCCCACATAAAATCTGCCATAATTGGAAAAAAAGTATGTTCCATTTTTTCACAAAAATGTTTAACTTTGAAACAGAAATTCCAAAGTTTACACTAATTCGAACACATTTTATCAGACTACATCCATCATTCGCAACGTGTTTATGGTGAACGCTAGCGGTTGATGAACGCGAATCTCTAAACGCAGAACACACGGTGAACGCACGCAGAGTGCACGGTGAGCGAACGGGAAAATGGTAAAGTAGAACGTTTCAGGAACAATGTATGCAAGTGTAAATATGTAGCATGAAGTGTTTATTACAGCAGGTGTGGCGCGATAAAGATCCGTTCTTGCTCAAAGGCCGTAAGCACCGATCATAGGCCTAACCTTTGCAGTCTTTAATCGGTAATAGTCACCACTGCCGAATAAAGACTGTAAGTCTCCATATGAATGAAAAATTCTCAAGCGGGACGTTAAACAACATACAATCAATTAAGCATGTGAAGAAAAAAAATTGAAAAACGCACTTGGCGCAAAGAAAATCTTCCTCGCGGTTTGAAAGCCCACCTAGAGGATTGCAATATGTCAAGTAAATGGGAAGTGCTGGAGCAACTATATATCACATAAATTTGTTGGAACTTTTTACAGCGGAGAAAGCACTTCATTACTCAAAGAAAATACCAAAACACCAGCTCCTATTGGGGACAAACAGCTTAACAGTAGTGTCCTACACCAATCTCCAAGGAGGAACAAAATCTGCAATCCCGTGCATGTTTGACACGGGCGATTTTGAAATTGTGTACGACTTCGAGCAGCATACGTTCCTGAGAAAGGGATTATAATAGTGAATCAGCTGTCCAAAGGACAAATTCCGAATATGACAGAATGAAATCTCAATCAGGATGCAGTTCAACAATGTTTTTGGCTTTCCTCCATTGAAATCATAGATCAAATAGGCGGAAGTTAACATCGTGATTAAACGTAATCATAATCCAAAAAACAAGGTTGCAACAAGGGAAAAATCGGAAACTAGCAATTTTCGTTTTCCTTCCACATACTCTCTATGAGATGATGAAGATAATAATTGGATACAAACGTTTTAGTATGCATTCCCACCACCAATATCAATTCTGCTCAAAAAGTAGAACCGTGTACTTCTCGTAGTTCCATTCTCAACAAGACAGTCATGATTTTCGGACCCACTAAATCTGTTGATAGACTTTCCAAGGGAACTACTTATAATAATCCTCTTATCACAGTTTATTCATTTAAGTTCAGAAAGTCTACGTCTGGTCGTGTAAAAAATTCCAAAGAGAGATTTTCTGAGAAAGCCATTGATACATTTTCAATTCTCGAAGACAATCAACAAGAAAAATGTGTGATGCTAGATAACTCATCTACAGAAAATAGTGTATCATGACCCAGAAGGATATTCCTGACTCCGCTGCAGATAATTTGGCGCATTTTACATCTACTTGCATGAAGAATTTCGCAGTAGGCCAAACAATATTACAGGTTATTGGTCAACAATTGCATATACGTGCAAAGGTTGGAGCAACAGATCCGTTAATGATAATACTGATTTATCAAAACTGATCAAAGAAAATGATAATTCTGAACAAAAGGTGCGACTATTACTTCCAATCAGGATTCGCCGTCAGTTCTATAGAGCCCGTAGTCGAAATAAAGTAAACGGGTTACCCGTAGTCAAATCTAGTAGGAAAATGTCTAACAAAGGGTATGAAACAAATCAGTCAACACAATGATTCGTGATACTTTGTAATCGCAAACAAGGTCATTATAGCGACCGTAGAATATGCGAAATGATGACTTTAAACGAGATTTGTTATAACCCTGCAACATCAACTTTTCGGTTAGTAGTTGGCCTTGCTTTAAAAAATCCGCATACGCATAGCATACTCTTGCGTATCGAATCAACTGCGAGATATACACACCATAAGCAGGTGATAGTGGTATATTACTACATATAGAAAGAGAAAGTTGACGATTGCAAACTTAAAGTCATCACGCTTATCATATAATGCAGTTGTCATTAAAGTCAATGTTAAGTAAAATATCCAAATATGAGACAGATCTGTCAGATTTATATCGAGTTCGTCGGGATATATCAAATGGACAATTGTGAAAATTATGATTGTTACTTGATTAGCAAATCATATATAACCTATATGTGAAGGTTGAAGGACAAGGCAAGTTTTATTTTATTTTTCTCCCGCAACAGTTTCTGTACAAATTCTGCTTCATATGAATATAAAAATAAGTCTGCCAATAAGGGGGCACAATTAGTGCCCATAGGAATATCAACGGATTTTTGGAAGACATGGTCTCCAAAGACTACATAAATTTTATCTATAAGAAACCCAAGCCGGAATGGAAGGCTGAATATACAGTCTTGGGCAAAAAACTCAAAGGTTAGGAAAGCCACGGAGACCTCTCTTAATTCATAGGTAGACCGGAAAAAAAATACAAAACATTGATGCAGGCAAGTATAGATTTATTCTAAACATTGGTCCCCCTACTTTTACAATGCTATGACATTTACAACACAGTTGTCGCAGAATTAACAATTTGATATGAATGCATTTACTAAAATTTAAAAACATTATTATATATTATGACCCCTGGGTCGAGGCCTCTGCTGGTGGACTGTTAGTCCCCGAGGGTCTCTACAGCCCAGTTGCTATGTACTATGTTACTAGCTTGAAATACGGATATGTATTTAATTGCAATAGTATAATTAGAAATTCATATCAAAATTAAGGATTATCTCCCTCAGGCATAGCTCTGATCCTTCGAAGTATTTGGCTCCAGTCTCTGGCACTACATTGTTCACTTTTATAAAGTTTCACTTTCATGTTTCGAATTTCCAACATTTCGGTTTGAGCATCACTGAAGAGACATAATTTGTCGAAATGCGCATCTGGTGCATCAAAATTGGTACCGTATATTATTTATATTAGTTCACTATGTTTATGAAGTTTCAGTTAACTTTTCATGAGAATGTAAAGGCAAAGATAACGAACAGTGATCAATCTCGTAAGTCCTAAATATAATACAAAAACAAGAGTTGGGCAATGACGGACCCCTGGACGCACCAGAGGTGGGATCAGGTGCCTAGGAGGAGTAAGCATCCCCTGTTGACCGGTCACACTCGCCGATTTCGACATTCCATGATTTGAGTTCACTGATTGAAATTGTTCCTGTGGTTATGGAGAACAAGTCGAAAGTATCATAATTTTACGGATGGAAGGACAGACAGACATATAGACTACGAATAAAATATGATCGGAAAAGATCGCTCAATTTCTTTAGCTCAGGTAAGAAAATTTTACAGATAAAATGAACTTGTATATATCTATCTAGTTCTCATAACGTAGGAAGTTTCTGTAAAGTAGACATTTAATTATTTCCTCTCTCTCTCTCTCTCTCTCTCTCTCTCTCTCTCTTCTCTCTCTCTTCTCTCTCTCTTCTCTCTTCTCTCTCTCTCTCTCTCGCCTGTCTCTCACCACAAACATACACACAAACAAACACTTCAAGCCCACGAAATCACGGAAACACTATCTAGAGGAAGAATTTGATTTCATAAAAAGGATTCCTGCATTGAAAGTGGTGGGCATTGTGTGTCATACCGTCATTTTGACAGCATGACGTTTGATATGTATTCGTTTGCATTTCATGATATCTGATATTGACACTTCTCTTCATTGTCTTTTCTAAATTCCTGAAGAACGGAAAACTACGAAAACTGGAAATTCATTTCAAAATGCATGCAATTAAAAGTTCAAAGTTCTGTTGAATAATTTTATGATGTTTTGAACTGTTGATCTCTGCCAAATGTCGCTCATAATTCCCCAAAACTCATTGATACATGTATCTATATTACATGTATCAGTATATCTACCATGATGATAGCAAGCCATTGTAACGGGAACCATAGTATGCTGACTTAAGTAAATCTAGATTCTCGCAAGCTCTATCATCTGTGCTATGAAACGAACTCATTGTCAATAGTACTGGGAATGAAAATGTTTTATTTTACTACACATATCATGAAACGATACTGTGTCGTGCTGTACATTGTACCCAGGTTCAGTTTGTGATTTTCATATTTTGTTCAATATACCTTGTTTAAAATGAAAGCACCAGTAAAGTTCACAGATTTATCATAGAATACAGACAAATATGAATTTATAAAATAGTTCATACCAACTGATAAGTTTCACAATGTAAATGAATAGATATAGCCACATAAGAAGGAAAAATTCACCAAAATAAATGACCAAAATATGGAAAATATCTAATTACTGAAATAACAAAAAAGCTTTCTACATTACTTTAATAAGCTTCCGCACACTGTCAATTTATTAATATAACCTTGGCGGGCTTCTATACACCTCAAAGTAAGATAGGGTAAAGCTAATGAACATTGGGATAACCTAAATAATTACGTAATTCTAAATATTACACTAATGTAAGGTATATTTAACTGAGTACTCCACCCTGAACAAAGGTAAATTAACCTCACTAATGTATAAACATATCAACTGTTTCCTTAAACTACATTTTATACATTGATCAAGTATTTAAATAACCCTCAACTCTTTGTAGAAGAATAGGAACGAACACAAAGTCCTTGTTAAAAGTACAGACATTAAAAGTTCTTGACCCTAGCAAGGTGATTAAATCTGTAAATCCAGTTCCTTATGTAGAACTGACAAGCCCAAGAGATGCTAAAATTAGAAGCTCAACATGACAAGTCAGGAATAAGCCTCTTACCCAATGAGATTGAAGAATGGTGAGTATAATGAATTACAGCATGTACATAAAACAGTGAAAGGTAAACTTGCGAAACAATGAACCACTAAATTTGTACTGTCTTAAATGTCTTCCGAAATAAATATAAAGTACTTTCGCCAAAACATATGTTGTATATGTAATAATTACCGTAACGTTATTCAAGGCTAGTCAACATCAAAATTGTCACACAATATGCAACGATATATCGTTTGCAATATCAATAAATCACAATAATTAAGAATTTTACGTGCTATAACTGTGTAACAAGGGATTTCGTGAAATCCCTAACATTTTCTGAGAATTCGTGAAATAACTGTTTCACTTAGCAATTTCATGAAATCACTAAAAACTCGAGGGATTTCATTAAATCACTGGAAAGGTGCCCCAGTATTTTCACGAAATCCCTGACTGGGATTTATTTCTCGAACTATACATGTAATATGTACAGACTGTTCACAAAAGTGCACATGTTTTCAACCCCGTTCCCTCTGTTACTCCAAAATTCATTGTAAATGATAAATTGCACAGACTGATAAATTTAGTCTAACTGTCAATTCACTCCAATTAAAGTTCATATTCTTGGCAGCCAGATCACAAACAAAACTGCTCTGCACTATGGTCAAAAGTAGGTCAATATAGGTGAGAAACTAAGCCATTATCATTGTCATTGCCAATTGACTCTTATAAAGCCCCCTAAATTTGACTTTATTTCAAATTATTTAAAGATACACAAAATCAAAGCAGTCGTTAAGATATGTCACTGTAGGCTTTTCATTAAATCTTTTTTTAATGTTATGTTGGATTAATTGATTGAATTATTAATCACGTAAAGGTCTCCACAACAATCAAATCATGGAATTTGTTGAAATATTTCGTGGCATCATATACATGTTCGTTTATGTACATATCAAACACATCCAATGATTGATATTTTGCAAACTTGTGTACATGTTTTTCACTCAAAATCGCACCTTTTTAAAGGCATTGTACAGATTTGTGCTTGAAAAGTATCATATGTATGGTGGAGGGTCTTCTTTATTTCATTGATAAGGCTTCCCTAGGCACAGCTGGACATGCAGTATTAAATGACAATTAATTAGCGCTAGTGTATGCGAAAAAAGTTTCTCAATAAAGTAAACATAGCTATACCAGTATGGTACACATATAACCAATTATCCATTTGAAACAACACACAAGAGATCAGTCACAAGTCAGAGCTAGTATAGAGAGCTATGGATTACACAAACTTCCTAAAAAATAACTAGCAAGATTGTGTAAAATGGAGGTCTCATTTCCAGTGATTTCACGAAATACCTAGAGTTTTTAGTGATTTCATGAAATTGCTAAGCGAAACAGTGATTTCACAAATTCCCTGAATGTTTTAGGGATTTCGCAAAATCCCTAGTTACACAGTTTAACAAATATACCCTGTTAAAACTGCTGTCTTTTGAATCAACCGAACTAGCGCCAATGTATTTTTTAATACATACCATTCATACTTCAATGTATGCTAATTCTAAATCATTCGTACACATTTTCGGTAGCAAACAGAATGCTGATGTCCATTCCCCTTTATAAATTAAAGAAACGCATTACAGTTCTCTAAAGGTAGTCTCTCGGTTCAGAAAAAATAAGTCAATTTTCAATACCTTTACTACTGCGGTATAATATTTCGCAGAACACATTCGTGGAAAATGTTACAAAATATTGATATTTTCGTCATCAACTCCATAACAAAATAATAACCTATGACTCCATTGAAAATATTCACATCGTACAAGTTTTCACAAAATTTGCCCTTCATTTAAATGGTATGCAATCGCCAATGCTTCAGAGTGAAAAAGAGCATAATATAGTTCCTCCTATTTGCAGCTACATATAGTGTACCGAATTCCTTATTCCTTAGATTGACAACTGTCTAAAGCCTTCTCTAGCTCTTCTATCACTCTTTTCTTTCCCTTTTTATATGCAATTTCCAATGCTGTTTCTCCTTTGCTATCCCGTTGATTTATGTGAACACCATACTCCAATAACATTTTCACCATATTCACATCTCCTTTAAAACTCGCATATCCTAATGGTGTACGCCATGGATACTCAGGCTTTAAGTTAACGTCTGCCCCTAACTCCACTAGTTTATCCACCACATTTCTATGTTTACCAATACATGCAGCTATCAGTGGTGTATACCCGTTTTTATTACCTGTGTTAATATCATCCCCTGCTTTAATTAACAATTCTACTACTTCCACATGGCCTTGATTGCAAGCAGTTAACAGTGGTGCTTTCCCTTTTTGATCAATTTCTCTGATATCAGCTCCTGCTTCCAGTAGACATTTTACAACATCCACATGTCCTTTATAACATGCAGTTACCAGTGGTGTGTTTCCCTTTCCATCTTCAAAATTTGCATTAGCCTTCGCTTTCAACAACTTATCTACCACACTACAATGTCCTTTAAAACATGCGCTTACCAGTGCTGTATACCCATTTTTATCCTCTTCTCTTATATCACACCCTGCTTTCATTAGCAATTCTACTACACTCGCATGTCCTTCACGACATGCAGTTACCAGTGGTGTGTAACCACGTTTATCACTTTCTCCGATATCAGCCCCTTCTTTCAGCAGCAATTCTACCACATCCACATGCCCTTCACGACATGCAGCTACCAATGGTTTGTACCCATTATCATCACTTTCTCCGGTACCAGCCCCTTTGTTTAGTAGCAATTCTACCACATCCACATGCCCTTTA